>PVKP010022498.1:0-37585 GCA_004027715.1 Plecturocebus donacophilus | reverse complement strand
CCATGTCCCTACAAAGGACACAAACTCATCGTTTTTGATGGATGCATAATATTCCATGGTGTATATGTGCCACATTTTCCCTGTCCAGTCTATCATTGATGGGCATTTGGGTTGGTTCCAGGTCTTTGCTATTGTAAACTGTGCTGCAATGAACATTCGTGTGCATGTGTCCTTATAGTAGAATGATTTATAATCCTTTTTATTTTGCCTGCAACATGTGGGTTTTGGCTGAAATCTTAATTTCTTTTCTTTCAGTTTTTCTTAAACTTTTGTGAGATCTTAGTATAGTTTATGTTATTTATTAAATTACTTGAAGAAAAATGTGCTAGTAAATATTAACAGAAAATTTCACACACCATTTGAAATAATTGGTTCTGCTATTGAACCTCATCTGTTTATTCTTGAATGTCAATTTAATATGTATCTTTCAGGGAAGCAATGATATAGTTTGTAAATATATCAGAATGCACTCTATAGTATAATTCCACAGGCTATGTTTACTATTCAATACTGTTCAAGATTTTGGAATTCATCTTAACCTGTGTTTTTGGTTGCCTTGCACAATGACTTTCAAACTTCTCTGTGCTAGATTCTTCTACTGGTACTTCCCTCCCTTCCTCCCTTCCTTCCTTCCTTCCTTTCTTCCCTCTATATTCCAACTGTCCTCTCCCATATCTCTTAGGCTTAAAAATAAAATATATAATTTTCCAGATATCTTTGATCAAAGAAACAGCTTTTCTGCAGGTTCCTTTAATGAAAAATACTTACATTATTTTGGAAGATAGAATAGCAAAAAAAAAAAAAAAAAAAAAAAAACAGAGAGAGAGAGAGAGAGAGAGATACCAAACTAAAATTTTGATGTAAATGAATGCTTGAAGCAAGCCAGCCTTAGACTACACTATTCCATTATAAGGTTTAAGAGCAAAGGGTTGCTATGGCAGAAACAGTAAGGTAATGGAATGTGGCAGCTTTTTCTTCTTAAATTTTTATTTTCATGGATTTAGGAGGTACAATCATCATTGTTTTACATGGGTATATTATGTAGTGGTGAAGTCTGGGCTCCCAGTACAGCCATTGCTCAAATAATGTGCATTCTATCATTAAGTACTTTCTCATCCTTCCTCCACCTAGGTTTCCAAGTTTCTAATATATATTATTCCACACTCCGTGTCCACTTGTACACATTATTTAATTCCCATTTATAAGTGACAACATGTGGCATTTGACTGTATGTTTTTAAGCTGTTACAGTTAAGATGATGGCCTCCAGTTTCATCCATTTTGCTTCAAAATTTATGATTTCATTCTTTTTCATGGCTGATAGTATTTCATTGTATATAAAGATCTATTTTAAGTTCTTCAAGAAATCTTCACGTTGTTTTTCATAAAGGTTGCATTAATTTACATTTCCACCAACAGTGGGCAGTGGTTGTATTTCCTCCACATCCTCACCAATATGTTATTTCTTAAAGTTTTAATAATAACAGTTGTAATTAGTATAACATAGTACCTCATTATAGTTTTAATTTGCACTTCTCTGATGATTAGTGATGCTGAACAACTTTTTCATATGCTTGTTGACCATTTGTGTGTCTCCTTTTACCCACTTTTTAATGAGGTTATTTTGTTGTTGTTGTTTGCTTTTCTTGTAGATTCTAGATATTAGTCCTTTGTCAGACCCATAGCTTGAAAATATTTTCTCCCATTCTGCAGGTTGTCTGTTTGCATTATTATTTATTTATTTTGCTGCATAGAACCCTTTTTTGTTTAAAAGTCCCATTTGTCTATTTTTGTTTTTGTTGTGTTTGCTTCTGTGATCTTAGTCATTAATTCTTTGCCTAGACCAATGCCCAGAAAGGATTTCCCCAGGATTTTTTTTCAAGAATTTTTATAGTCTCAGTTTTTACACTTAAGTCTTTAATACACTTTGTTTTAATTTTTATATGTGGTAAGAGATAAGGGACCAGTTTGATTTTTCTATATATAGAAATCCAATTTTCCAAGCATCCTTTATTGAATAAGATGTCCTTTTCCAGTGTATGTTTTTGTCAACTTTGTCAAAGATCAGTTGGCTGCAGGTATGTGGTTTAATTTCTGGGTTCTTTATTCTTTTTATTTGATCTATGTGTCTGTTTTTAATACCAGGAATATGATGTTTAGCTTATTAGAGCCTTGTAGTATATTTAGAAGTTAGGAAATACGATGCCTCTGGCTTTGTTCTTTTTGGTTAGGATGGCTTTGGTTACTTAGACATTTTGTTGTTGTTATATATTTCTTACTTCTAGATTGGAAGACTAGTGAGGTTATTTTGATGTAAAAATCAGGTTATTTTCTTCCAACTCTTGTTTCTGTTCATCTAGACATTTTTGATAATTTTGTAAGAATTTATTTTTTTATGTTAAATCTCAATTTTATACAATTACATTTTTTTTCTATTTTGTATCCTGGACTTTAAATGCAAAATTAAGAATGTGTCATCCTTAAAGCCAATAATAAAGTTTCTGGAAATACACCTTAGAGAATGAAAAAATTTTCCAATTCTTAATGTAGTCATAAATAAAATTAAATGAATTTGATCTTAAGCCTTCTGAATCACAAGTCATCTTACTACCTCCTTTAGCAGATACAAGCTTACATTAAGTGCTGAAATGAAGTATAAAGAAAAAATAGGGCTCCAAAAAAAGTGATGATGATAAAGGAATACTTCTATAGACTAAAATTATAAGAATTGCTTTAGGAAAAGGTAAAAGATATTTTTAAAATGCAAAGATAAGCTACAGAGAAGTAAGACTTAACTGACTACTTAGAGAAACCACAGAAAATTTAGATGGTAGTATATATTATTTTAAAAATACAAATAAAGGATAATAAATATTTACTGATATTTGGAGCTGAAACTATTCAATATCCATATGTCTGGGCTGTGGTCAAAATGCTTCAAGATAAAAAGTAGGCTGGAGAAAATTTTCAGAGAACTCTGGAAATTTATTACCAAACCTCATTCTGAACAATTACGATGATTATAAATTTTGTTTCAAAGATATATTTTCTATTTGTCGTAAGCATGCATTGTTCCTTCTTTTGTTAACTGAATCTGAGTTTATATTGTGGAAACCATCCATTCTCCTTACCAGCTCATGTGAGTGAAATATAGCAAGGGCACTGGGTATAAGACCAGACAGGTGACTAGAGTTTTTATGAGAACTTATTAAAATTTTTTAGCCATGCACACACAGTGGAAGATTGTCTCAGGACACAGAACAATAAAATTCTTGGAGTTGTTCCAGTGATTTGTGAATTTTACACGTGACATTTAATTTAAAGCTGGTGGTTTGAACATGTTGAGGAATCAATGCTGAAATAAACAACGACCCACAATGGGAAAAAAAATGACAACTTGATTCTAACTTGGTGTGAAATAATTTCAGTTTCACACTGAAATTATGCTGTACAGAAACTTTGCCGTACAGAAATTTTTGTTAAGTTTGTTTCAGTAGGTGATTTATTTCTTATAATCAAAAAATCTTGACTAATCCATTCGGTTTGAAATGATTATGAATAACAGGGAGAGCTATTTATTTATTTATTTAGAGATGGAGTCTTGCTATGTCACCCTGTTTGGAGTGCAATGGTGCGCTCTCGGCTCACCATAACCTCTGCCTTCCCGGTTCAAGAAATTCTCATGCCTCATCCTCCCAAGTGGCTGACATTATAGGTGCACGCACCACGCCAGGCTAATTTTTGTATTTTTAAGTAGAGACGGGGTTTTGCCATATTGGTCAGGCTGGTCTCAAACCCCTGGCCTAGTGATCTGCCCGCATCAGCTTCCCAAAGTACTAGGATTACAGGCATGAGCCACCACGCCCGGCTAGGGAGAGCTTTATATTTTGAATATAATTGAACACCGGAGTGAGCATTGCAAACAGATTGAAACCAGTGTAGAGACAGAGAAAAAAGTTCTGATCATCAAGTTCATGTCAGGTAGTTTTCACATACTCACGAGAAGGATACCATCACCCATTTGCTTCTTAATGTGATTATAAGGCTCAGAAAGAGTACGCAGAAATAAAGTTCAAACTTTTGTTTTCCAGATTTCAAATACCACATGATTTTAACATTGACATTTATTATGACTGAATCACCTCGGTAATTCTACACAAAGTCTGAGAAAATTTGATTTCTTCAAAGTTGGTTAGAATACAGTTTCTCATTTGATGACTTCCATTAAGGAAAAATAATATTCTTCATTAATATTGAGTATCAATTTCTATCACAAAATAATAGGTTCCCAATAATGTAATGGTTGTAAATCCATTAGCAGGTTAATATTATACATATGTTATATAATGATCATTCTAGCTACAATTTGCATAATTATTAACATTAATAGTATAAGTAGTCAAATAGTATATACTTTAAATCTGAGATTCTTACTTTTCATTCTAAAATGTTATATTTAAAAGGCTAAAAGTTTATTTTCTTTATTATTTTCTCTAGGGTAATTTTACTTCTTTGCTCATCTCTCTTGTCATAATGGGTAGAAAATGATTCAGCTTCTAGAAAAATATAATTTAAGGTTATATAGATATATTCCTAGTAAACCAACAGCAATGGATATCTATGATGTTTCAGACAAGTTCCTTGATCTGGAGTAGTACTCATTTTAAATGTAAATCACACTACAAAATATGTCTCAAAAAACAAAATATTGTTGATCAAAATAAGAACACCCTGTATAATAAAATGCACAAGCCTAAAGAAATGCATCTAGGTAATGTTCTTAAGATGTTCTAAAGAAAAATAAATTATTGGTTCTTACTGTAAAGGAAAGTGAAAAGGAAATGACAGTAAATCTCATTCTTAAATCATCTACTTCAAGCTATAGATTAAATGACTGTGTAGAATAATTTGAAGCATGTTAAAATATTTGAAGAATAAAAATGTCAGATTAAGTAAGAGTCTATTGAAAGGTGATTTCTTGGAGAAAATCCTGAAATGAATTTTTGAAAGTATATCTTAATGTAATATTCTCCTTTTTCAGTAGCAAATAAATAAACTGGTTCTGTAGTAATTAATAAAATTATAGTATGCAATGCAAAAATAATACACTAAGCTAAATGATAGTTCCTATCTTATTTAAAGCCCAAAATCTTTCAGATTTCTCTCCAGGACATATGAATATTCATTGTTGTGAATAATTAAAACAATCTTGGAAACGTACAAAGTTCAAAGACTTATATTACTTGACTTCAATTCTTGCTACAAAAATAAAAACTAAAGATATCAATACATCGTGATATTCAAAATGGATGGAAAATAGATCAATAAGGCATAATAGATGTTTCAGTAGTATAACCACACTGAAACAATAAATTGATAGTTCAATTTTCAATAAAATACCACATAATTTGTTGTGAAAAGAAACGACTATTCAAGTACGGGTTATTAACCAATTGGAAAAAATGTAGAAATAATGAACATTAGATTTGATCTCATACACTACTCATAAATTTGTTCAAGCCTTTAAATTCAGAAATGGAGAGACAGTCGTGTGTCGTGGCTCGCATCTGTAATTCAGCACTTTGGGAGGCTGAGGTAAAAGCAGATCACTTGAGGTCAGGAGTTTGAGAACAGCCTGGCTAACATGGGGAAACCCCATATCTACTAAAAAATACAAAAATAAGCCAGGCTTAGTGATGCACACCTGTAGTCCCAGCCATTTAGAAGGCTTGGGCAGGACAATTGCTTGAACTCTGGAGGCAGAAGTTGCAGGGAGCTGAGATTACACTACAGCAGTTTATCTCAAAAAAAAAAAAAAAGGGGAAAAAGTAATATATAAATGTTCTTAAATATATTAAAAAATCTGAAAACATTGTTTTGAAACCTAGTGGTTAGGTCTTGTTTCTTGGATAGAATGTCACACACACACAAAAAAGATGTATTTGAATTTGTTATCATCAAAGGCCTTTTTAGCTATAAGAAAGTAAGCAATGCACAGATTAAGAGAATATTTTTGTCACGTATTTGTATGCATGGTTATATAATGTATGTATATATGTATATATATGTAAAATGTATATTCGTGTATATGAATGTTTCTGGCAAAAGATCTATTTTAAAAAGTAAGAAACTTCTACACTCAATAAAAACACAAATTGTCCTTAGTTAGGCAAATTGAACAAACACTTCAAAAAGAAAAAAAATGTAAATGGCCAGTAAGGACATTTAAAAAGTGTTCCACATTAGTCATTAAGGGAATGCAGATTTAAACGATGATATATTAGTATATAGTTGCTAAAATAACTGAAGCTTTTTCACAAAACTGTCACAATATAATATTGATGGGGAAATGAATAAACTGGAACTCTCATATATTGCTAGTAGGAGAACAAATTATAATCTGACAATTTCTTATAATGTTAAATATACATTCATCCGAGACAGCAGCAATTTAACTCAGATATTTACCAAAACCCTCAAGAGTGTTTACTTCATCTTAATTCAACCTAACTGTTCATCAACAGAAGAATAAATAAACAAATGTGATAGAGTCCTACAATGAAGATTGAAATTGGTCATGAATAAAAATGGTCAACTGATAGATATAACAACATATTTATCACAGATATTATACTGAATTTTTAAGGAACATGGATACAAAAAATGCATACAGTATGATATCATGTACATGAAATCTACAATGGTTAAATATAATCAGTGATATAAAAATTGAGAAAATATTGCAGAGGAGGTCATGAGTTTGGAAATTCACTGGCAAGGGAGACAAAATTATACACTTATGATTTTTGAATTTCACTGTATGTAAATATTGCTTTAACAAAGACTTATAAACTAACATCACATATTCACAATGTTGTGCGTTTGAATTGTTTTCTTTTTGAGACAGGTTCTCCCTCTGTCGCCCAGGCTGCAGTGCAGTGCTGTCACAGCACTCACTGTAGCTTTCAACTCCTGGGCTCAAGTGATCCTCTCACCTCATACTCTCAAATAGCT
Source organism: Plecturocebus donacophilus (assembly GCA_004027715.1). Classification (NCBI taxonomy): domain Eukaryota; kingdom Metazoa; phylum Chordata; class Mammalia; order Primates; family Pitheciidae; genus Plecturocebus; species Plecturocebus donacophilus. Next base: position 30,572 of record PVKP010022498.1, on the reverse strand, counting down.
GGGACTACAGGCATGAGTACTACATGTGGTCCTGTTAGCATTTTTGAAACTGCTTTCAATATTCTTTGTCATAAGCACATGAATAGAATTTTAAGGAAAATATGAGTTCACTTTCTGACTATGAGAAAAGGGAACTATGGAATTAGAAATAACAGAAGCCAGAATAGACTCTGAGCTATTAGAATTGCACTACAGAGTTATGAAATGCTGGTTATGATATAGAAAGATAAACATTTAAACAGATAATAAAAATAGATGTGGGTGTATATATACACATATAGATATGATGATGTAGAGCTACAAAGACAAAGATGCACTATAAGAAATATACATAAAATATAGTGTATATATGTATATATATTTATATTTAGATACACATATCTTATTTTGGTATGCATATGTGTGTTTCTGTGTGTACGTGTGTGAGAGAGACAGAAAGAAACAGCGAGAGAGAAAAAAATAGGAAATTACTCAAAGAATGAAAGAATATATCAAAAGCACAAATAGCCATCTGACATGTTACTTACCAAGTCAGAGCAAAATTGAAACATTAAAAAAAGTAAAAATACGTGATCTATTAAATAAGTTAAAGATTTATATGTTCACACCATAATATACAACTCAATGAACATGCAAATGGAGAAGATACAATTCTTTTGCACAATAAGTTGTTTCTGGTGAATGTAGAAGATTAATATATTTAGAAAATCATCAAATAATGGCAAAAGTAGAGGGAGAAATTTTAGCAGATTAATTATATAATCTTAAAATAATACTGAGAAATTAGTTATTGATTTTAGACGGGAAAACTGATTCTTCTTTAATATCTTTATCATGGTATGATGGCTTCAACTTTATACTTTCCAAATGATTAATGTTGAAAAGAAAAGAAGAACATATGCCACACAACATACACAGCACACTCACACACACAAAAAGTAGAAGTAAATCAAAGGACAAAGAAAGTGGGGAAAAATAGTTCTTTATGTGCATATATGGATGTGTGTGTTTGAGAAAGGGGGAGATACAGGTGTTTATTTTTGAGTTCTGCGAATTTTTCTGTGAAATTTAACTTATATCAACATGAAATTAAAGTAAAACATGCAATGCTGAAATATAGGTTATTCTAATAGCCAAACAAAATATTAATGGTGTAAATTGAAGCATAGACATGATAAAGACCAAATACAGGGTAGTGACATCTCTGTGTGGAATGGAGACAAGGAAAAAAATGCAATTGCAGAGATAGTCAAAATGGGCTTACAGAATATCATATATATATATATGATGTGATATCCATATATGATATATATATGATAATATTCATATATGAAAATATATATATATGTTATCAATACTCACCAATAAGAAAATAAATAACACAATAAAATTTAAACAAACACTTCACTTTCCCAACCCGAAAAAATACATAGATGACAAATAGTAACATGAAAAGCTGTTCTGAACTATTAATTATTAGAAAAGTAAATTAAACAGAAAGTGAGGTATTACTTCACACTTAGCGTAATGTCTAAACTGCAAAAATTGACCATAGCACCTAACAGCAATGATGTGGTGTAACTGTGGCTCTCATATAATTGTAAAAATTGCTATCATTATCATAATTGTACGTAAAATTGTTCTATCATTTTGAAAAAGAGTTAGAGGTTTAGGAAAGGTTTAAACTTATACCTGGATATAATTCTGTCATTCCACTGCTAGATATTGCCTAACCAAATTTAAAGCATATATCCCACAAAATAGTTTTACACAAATGTTTACTGTAACTATTTTTAGTAACCACACTTGGAAAAAACCCAAATACCTACCAACAATGAAGAAATACCGTGGATAAATCATACTGAGTAAAATAATCCAAACAATGTATACTGTATAATTTATTTATATAAATTTTTTGAAGATACAAACTAATCTACAGTAAGAAAAGGTACGTCATTGTTTTAGTCAGGAGGGAGGAAACAGAAGATAATTACATAAGGGCACGAGGAAACTTTTGGGGATGATGGTTACATTTTTTATTTTAATTGTGATGGTTTCATAGTTACATGTATGTTAGTATGTATCATGTTATACAATTTAACATATCCAGTTATGTTATAATTATGCTAATTAAAGCTATTAAATTTTAAAAATTATTCAATAATAATTGTATGTACTGCCTCAGAAATTATAATTTTTATCAAAAAAGGCACAAAGTGACTAGTGGGTCTAGTGTATGCTATAGTACCCCAAATCTAGGCAATCCATAGTAAAGATAAATAGCGAATATGATTTTATTTTATTGCTGTTAGAACACTTATCATTAGGCCTAGCTTTATAAAAAAAAATCTAATGTGCAATACAGTATAGTTAACTATCAAGACAACATTGTACAGCAGATTTCTAGAACTTATTTATCTTGCATAATTGAGACTTCATGCCAGTTGATTAACGACTCACTATTTCCCTCTCCCTTCAATATTTATTTATATTGTGCTTGTATTAACATGTTTTAAGTATAGTTATTTCAAATATATTTGTGCTTTGATTTTTATAAACTTGAATCAAAAGCGATTTACCCAACCCCATCTCAGTATATGATATTCTGCACTTGTCTATATATTTACCTTTACCAATGAGTTTTATAGTTTCTTATGTTATTATGTTGCTGTTTGGAGTTCTTTTGTTTCAAATCGGTGAAGTCTCTTTAGTATTTCTCTTGATTCATCTCTAATAGTGATAGTGTAACATCTGATTCTTTAGGGAAATTTTTGTCTTTTTATTTTATAAGAATCGTTGTGGCAGGTGTAGTATTCGTGTTTAGCAGGTTTTCATTTTATTTATTTCAGTACTTTGAATTTATTGTCCCACTTCCTTCTGGCCTGTACAGAAAGAAAAAGAAAAAAAATCTGCTGCTACCCTCTTTGAAACTACCTTGTATGTGATGATTTGCTTTTCTCCTTCTGCTCTCAAAATCATGTGTCTACATTTGACAATTTTATTATAACGTACCTTGGTGTGAATTTATTTGGGTTTATTTGGGTTGGGGGATTTTGGGCATCTTCAGTCTGAATGTTCATTTTCTTTTCCAGATCTGGGAAGTTTTCAACCATTATTTCTTAAAAATATTTTCTGATTTCTCTCTCTCTCTCTCTCTCTCTCTCCCCCACTTCTATAATGCCTTAATGTGTTAATCTTAATGTGTTTATTGGTTCACTTGATGGTGCCACATAAGTCTCTTATGCACTCTTTTTAAGTCGTTTTTATTTATGCTTCTTTGACTAAATAATTTCCAGTTACTATTTTTCAAGCTTGCCATTCTCTCCTGCTTTGCAGATCTAGGCTTCTGCTGGACCCTTTAGTGATTTTTTTTCTCACTTATTATATTCTTCTTCAATTCCATGATTTCTGTTTGGTGCTTTACAATATTTTCTCTCTTTATTTATATTTTCTGTTTATTTATGTATTGTTCTCTTTACCTCCGCAAACATGTAGTATGTGATGTTTATTTTGAATTCTCTGTCACCTAAATCATAAAATTCTATTTCATTGTGGTCATTTCTTAAAGCTTTGTCTTACTCCTTTGTTTAGAAAATATTGTCCAATTTCTTCATTTTTCTCAAATCTCTGTGTTGATGCCTGCTCAACTGACAGAACATCCACCTCATCCAGTCTTTATGAGCTTGCTTTAAGAAAAGACCCTTACTAATCAACTCAGCCAAAAATTACGGGGGCCTCTTCATACTTTGTGATTCAAACCACTTTCTCTGCTTTTAAAGCTCCTGGGTCTAGTGTATGCCAAATCATGTCAAAAAACACCACGAGCAAGACTGAAGCCCATTCCCCGACAAGTCTTGAGAAAATTGGTATTGTTGATTATTCTGTAAGGCTCTTTTCCTCCACATGGAGAAGCAGAGATCTCATTGTTTTTGGCCTATCAGGTTGTGCTGAGTAAGGTGAAAGGATTTCAGTGACTATTTACATGTGTTGTATCAACCACTGCCTCTGTTCTCACTAGACCCCAGTTTGCTAGATCATTCCAAGTTCTGTCCGCACTACAAGACATGCTAGACAGAACCCAGTCATAAGAATAACTCCTGGAAAAGTTGGTATTTTGGACACACAGTACATTTTTCCTTACACTGGGTGAAGCTGAAAGCTGGGAATTTTTATTCACTTTCTCTTTAATTACCTGAGAGGGGAGTTATGGCTACTGCCGACCCAAACCACAATCCCTGTTCTCACTTGTCCAGGTAAATACATTATGCTGAGTCCTCTCAGCATTCTAAGACAGACTATACAGAAGCTAGTATATGTTTGCTATACAGAGCTAGTCCATGTTTGCTAGGTAGGTCCTGGAAGTGTTGGGTCATTGGACAAGTGGAACACCTTCTTCTCTCTCCCAGGGAAAAGCTAGAGTTGAAGATTTCCACCTGATCATGTGGCATTCTATTTGGGGTAAAGATTGTAGCACAAATAGACTTAAAATTTCCTACTGCTTTCAATGTGGGTAGTTTTGCATTCACTCAGGGTGCAGGAGCCTCTCAACTCATTTCTGGATGTCTCACAAAAGGAATTTTTGTATGCTTTTTTTGTTCTTGTTGAATTACTGTGTTTATGGGAGGGAAGGAGTATATATGGATTCCTACTCTGCCATGGCAATCCTTCTGATATCACTGTCAAATGTTATCATTCATAATTATTTTTTCATATACCTGTTAGCCATATGTACGTCCTATTTGAGAATTGTCTGTTCATGTCCTTTGTCCACTTTTTAGTGCGGTGGTTTTATTCTTGTTTAAGTTCCTTATAGATGCTGGATTTTAGACCTTCATAATATGCATAGTTTGTAAAAATATTCTCCCTTTATGTAGGTTGCGTTTTCTCTGTTCATAGTTACTTTTGCTGTGCAGAAGTTATTTAGTTTAATTAGATCTCACTTGTCACTTTTTGCTTTTGTTGCAATTGTCCTTGACATCTTTATCATGAAATCTTTGCCTGTGCCCACACTCTCAATGGTACTGCCTAGGTTGTCTTCCAGGATTTTTATCGTTTTGCACTAAATTCTTTAATCCATCTTTAGTTAATTTTCATGTATGGTGTAAGAAACAGGTCCACTGTCAATTTTCTGCATATGACTAGCCAGTTATCTCTGCACCATTTACTGAATAGATATTTTATTTTTACCATTGCTTGTTTTGTCAGGTTTGTCGAAGCACAACATCACTGATCATCAGAGAATGCAAATCAAAACCACAGTGAAATACCATCTAATACCAGTCAGAATGGTTATTATTAAAAAGCCAAAATATAACAGATGCTGGTGACATTGCAAAGAAAAAAAGGAACATTTTACACTGTTGGTGAGAGTGTAAATTATTCAACCATTGTGAAAGACAGTGTGGCAATTCCTTAAAGACCTAGAGGCAAAAATAGCATTTGAGCCAGCAATCCCATTGCTAGATATATACCCAAAGAAATATAAATCATTCCATTATAAAGATACATCCACACATATGCTCACTGCAGCACTATTCACAATGGCAAAGACATGGAATCATCCTAAATGCTCATCAATAAGAGGCTGGAAAAGAAAATGTGATACATATATGCCATGGAATACTATGCAGCCATAAAAATGAACAAGATCATGTCATTTGCAGGGACATGGAGGGAGCTGGAGGCCATTATCTTTAGCAAACTAACACAGGAACAGAAAACCATATTCTGCCTATTCTCACTTGTAAATGAGTGCTAAATGAAGAGAACACATGGACACATAGAGGGGACTAACACACACTGTGACCTTTTGGAGACTGGTGGGTGGGAGGAGGGAGAAGATCAGGAAAAGTAACCAATGGATACTAGTATAATCCCTGGGTGATGAAATGATCTGTACAACAAACCCCCATGATACACATTTACCTATGTAACAAAACTGTACATCCTGCACATGTACCCCTAAACATTAATAAAAGTATAAAAATTATTGTTGTTATTATTATTATTATTGTATTTTAGAGACAGCTTCTTATTCAGTTCCTCAGGCTAACATGCAGTAGCATGATGCAGCTCATTACAGCCTTAAACTCCTGGAATCAAGTGATTCTCTTGGCTCAGACTCCCAAGCAGCCAAGGCTAAGATGCAAACCACCGCAAGTGGCATCTTTTTTTTTTTTTTTTTTTTTTTTTTGGGAGAGACAGGATCTTGCTATTTGCCCAGGCTGGTCTTGAACTTTTAACTCCAAGTGATTGTTCCTCTTGACCTCTTAAAGTGTTGCGGTTATAGGCATGAGCCATTATCCTCCACCCAAATATTATTTTTGAATAAATCAATTGAAAGATGTAAAAGCTTAACTACTACAAGTATTGCCACCCATGGTTACACGTTTTAGCAAAACAAAATTATTCAGGTCATGAACATAAAGTTAAATTCAAGGAAAAGTAATTTCAATCCAGAATATCTTACGAAAAATACAAAACATGTGACTTTGCTTAATCGGCAAAATTTATTATCAATAAAGAATATAGCATTATTTGAGCTCAATAACTGTATTAAGATCATGGACTTAATGAAATAGAACAGAATCAGATTGTATTTTCTAATACCTAGTACTCAACTATGAAATCCCTAATATTTAACAGACCTAATGAAATATGAGACTCAGTCTTAAATAAAAATAGTATAGTAAAAATACTGCTTGGATATAATAAAATTCAGCTATGTTTTTTAATCGATTTAAGTAATTGACATTTAGTTAATCTTTAGCACTAAAAGTATGCAAAGTGTGCATTTAAATATTATTGGAAAAGGGCATATGTTTTAAATATTATTGGATATTTCATATAAAAGAAATAGAGTCACTTTTAATTAACTGGTATTTGAATGTCAGAATCATGAAGAAACTACTATATAGTTTATACTTATAATTTTATAGAGGGGGAAAATGTAGTGCAGAAAATCCAGTTTACAATGGCTTAAACATATCTGATACCTGAGTCTCATAAGAGCCAGTAAATCTGTTCTATCATTGCATACAACCTTCATAAGAATAATGTACTACTTTAGAAAATAAGAGTAAATAATTTTTCAATGTTTAAAGAGTTTATTTGGCATTACTACAGCAATTTCTCATATTAATACTTCTCCTAATTCTAAATATATATGAAATTACAAATTGTATATCCCACTGAGCTGTTCAAAAGAAAGATTTTCTCTAATTATAAGAAACAACTCATCTCGAAAAACTGCTTTATTCTGCATATAGTAATTATTTTTAGAAGGTACTTTGACAAGAGATTTAAACAGGTAGTCATATAAACCCTATTACTAAAGATTTGTTTTTCTATTCTATGACTATATTCTTTTCCATATTTTTTTCTTTTTTAATCCTGTCCCTTTCATAAGGACTACTTTTTATTTTATTTAGTCATTTTTATTAATCTACCATATTTTAACATCTTAATTAATTTTTTAAATATTTATTGAGCATATTTGATATACAAATCTACATTTATATAATGTATACAATCTGATGAATTTGGACATATATAGACATTCAAGATATCTTATATATATATGTATACATTTTTTTTATTGCATCTTAGGTTTTGGGGTACATGTGAAGAACATGCAGGATTGTTGCGTAGGTACATACATGGCAATGTGGTTTGCTGCCTTCCTCCCCATCACATATATCTGGCATTTCTCTCCACCACCTATATCTGGCATTTCTCCCCATGTTATTCCTCCACAACTCCCCACCTCGCCACTGTCCCTCCCTTAGTTCTCCTGACAGACCTCAGTGTGTGATGCGCCCCTCCCCGTGACCATGTGTTCTCATTGTTCAACATCCACCTATGAGTGAGAACATGCGGTGTTTGATTTTCTGTTCTTATGTCAGTTTGCTGAAAATGATGGTTCATATGATCACCACAATCAAGGGAGTAGGTATATATAATACCTCCCAAAGTATACTTTTGTCTCATTTTACACTTGTGTGTGATAAGAACACTTAACATTAGATTGACTCTTAACCAATGTTGAAGTGATCATGCTGTTATAAACTGTTGACATTGTGTTGTCAGACAGATCTCTGTAACTCATCCAGTATAAATGAAACTTTATAACCTTTGAACAAAAATGCCTCATTTTTAATAGATTACAGATCCTGGAAATCATTATTGTACTCTCTACTTCTGTGAGTTCAACAATTATAGAACCTCATATAATTGGAATCATGCAGGATTTGACTTTCTGTGACTAGCTTGTTTTATTTAGTAAGTTGTCCTCCAGATTCATCCCTGTTGTTGCAAAAGGCAGGATTTCCATCTTTTTAAAAACTGAATGATGTTTAAAAAAAAACATAAGTATCCAGAAACATTAATACATGTAAGTAATCATTTAATATAAATTTAATATTCATAATTAGTGAGGTTTTTCTTTTATATTATCAGTGATTTCCTGAAATAAAAATGGCTGGAAAGGCATATAATTATAGAATTGAAGTTAACTTCATTTTACATAATTTTGATGGACATCAGAATAGCTGCATTTATTTTGTGATTTAAAATTTATTATAATTGCACTACTTTTTCACAGAATTCACAGATTTCTATGTATGTATGTAAATACACACATACATATATGCAGTGTCTTTCTCATTTTTTCCATACATTTTTTTCTTGTTTGTTTCCACAATACAATATTGACTCCTGTTATAGAACATGCATATTTTAGTGTTTAACAGTTAAAACTCTGAACATTATTTAAAATTTTGCCCTTCCCTGACCTGGCATGCTTCAGGTCAGAAATCCTGCAATGGGAGAATCAGTGCAAGAAATAGTCAATTTCTCTACCACATCATTCACTTTCCTTAAGTTTCTCCTTCTCCCTTTAAATTCCAGCTTGCTAGAGCAGGGTAGGGTGGTATTGCATAAAGATTATTAGGAAGGAAGCATAAAATATTTCACTTATGGGCACACACTCCTTGTGTGGAGATTTCTTCTCTAAGGAACTAACATATTACATAATACATACTTTAGTATTTGTTTATTGATATCTTTCCACCTCAGTGTCATAATGTAAATAGTCTTATAATATATATAGCATAAATATAATAAAATTATATTTATATACACATAACAATATAAATATAATACCAACTAAGAGAGCAGTGCATGTTGTCAGTGGTGTTTACTATTTTTTTATGAGTACATAGGCAACTGCCTACTTATGCTAAATATCTGTTAACAAATACCCATCCAGTGGATAGGCACATTTTTGATTTAGATGTAAAACTATATTAAAATGGAATTGTAATTTGTTATACATTGGCTCATAATCCTACAAATGCAATTTCTTTTTTGTATTTTATTTCTTATAGGTCAATCTCAGAATAACACAAAGTCATATCGTGTTGAGTTTCCATGGATACAGACTGTCTAAATAAAAAAGACATTATAGTTTTAATTACTTGTTTTTGGCAAGATCAAAGATAGGGTGTTCTTTAGACACTCACTGGGGACATACATATCTAGCATAAAAATAAAGCTCAAATTTTGCTTAGTATTTTTAAATCTTGCATTTATCAAATACTGAAACTTACAAAGCAAAACATTAAATTATGATTCATATGTAAAGTATGCTTATATATTTCTGCACAAGATTTTCCTTGGTTTGTTAATAGGATATGTAGAGATAAATTTACTAATTGATTTAATAAGTTTGTTTCTCAAACTTTTAATAGTAACCTTCATTTTGAGATTTTCTTAGCAACTGACAGTACCAGCCAACTTATATTATTTTTAAACATTTAGTGTTTACTAGCGTAAATTGTATATTTTCACTAAAATATAGAGTTGAATTAATAGTTTATTCTTCTCAATATGTATTTTACTGCTATGCTATGAAAAGTTATGCACTTTTCAAATGTATTTAAAACATGAAAAACAAGGCAGAAACAGCTCACACTGTATTCATGAGAGAATGCTGTATTTCTAAGAGTTATCTCAAGCTATTTTTTTTAGAGATCACAGTATATTGTAGTTTTATAGATAAATAATGAGCAATAGCAAACTCATCCCAAGAGTAATTTAGCATGTCACTTAAAGAAATGTGAATTGTTATCTTGTTTCCTGTTATTCCAATCCAGTCCTGATCCTTTGTACAAAGCCAGAATTGTTCATTCATTTATTCACTAAATGCTTGCTGAGTACCTGCTGGGTTAAAAATTTGAATAAAATATATGTAGATGCTATTGTTTTGGAGAGACACATAATATAATATCTCCCTTCATTATTTTATTTGGAGGACCAGTAAAATCTTTGAACGTTGTAGTGTGCCCCAGAAATGATTCTTAATTGATTACTTTTTAATGGTTTGGAGTTCAACAAAGTTGAGTTTAACTTACGTTCATCATGGTTATACTACTAATATGGCACTTCACAAATCTCTTAATATGGCACTTACAAAAGTTATGGTTATACTACTACTATATATCTAATATTATAACTGCTATAGTCTAAATATCTGTGCCCCTCCCCCCTCCAAGAAAATTCTTATGTCAAAATGTAATCCTCAATATAGTAATACTGAGAGGTGAGGCCTTTAGAAGGTGACTAGGTCACGGGTTGGAGTACTCATGAATGAGATTAGTTCCCATACAAAAGAGGTCCCAGGGAGCTTACTCCTCTTTCCACCATGTGAGAACAGAGCAAGAAGGCACCATCTTTGAAGCAGTGAGTGAACATTTATCAGACACAGTCCCTGATGGCACCTTGATCTTGAACTTTCTGGCCTCTAAAACTGTAAGAAATAAATTTCTGTTTGTAAGCCACCCAGTTCAATATATGTTAATGCAGCCTGAATGGACTAAGACAATACCTCATACCATCCGAGCTTACAAAAGTTATTAGCTCTGACTGTCATTTTTGTGATATAATACAGTGGATTTAATGATGATTACTTTGACGTTATTTTAAACTATAAAAGAAGTAACATACAGAAACACATATGCATTGAGTACCCAGTGAACAAAGTGGATACAAGTTTGCTCTCTAGATAAATGATACTGAGGTATTTCATTTCCCTTCCCATACTTTAGACATTTTCTGAAATAGCTATGATTCAGGTTATTTTATTTTAAAATACTAAATACAACTATTTATAATGGAAATTATCAATCAATATGCCTGTAGGAAAATGAAGAACATCTGTTTCTGAAAGTTGTCATAGAAGTAGAAAAATACAATACATAAAATGAAAAAAGCTAGTACAATATACATAACTGATAAAAGATTAATATTCAGAATTTAAAAGCATTATTCAAGTAATTACTAAAAATACATAAATCTCAAAAATGATATGGAAAAAGAACTTTTATATTCATCTCATAAAATTTAAATGGTGAACGAAGCATTGAAATAAACAAAAATGCTTTCAATTCCATCAGTAATCAGGAAAGGGAGATAATTAGACAATTACAGGGAAACAAACGAAATGTCTGACAATACTAAGTATTATTAAAAGTTAACTCCAATTTTAAATAGTAATGTAAACTAGAAGAAACATTCACTTTTATTAAAATCAAGTAAACTTATAATGCATGACTCCAGAATTGCATTTCTGCATCTATAGACTCAAATAATTTGTTCACATATGTACATGGGTACACATAAAAGAATATTTATAGGAGCATCATATATCCTGTAGTGGAAACCAACTCTCCATCAGCAGTGGAATGACTAATTAAACTGTGACGTACTCAAACAATAAAATGTTACACAGCAAAAGGACAGGAGTAAAATATAGCTGGTTACAAGATGTGGATGATTCTAACAGAAAAAAAGATATTGAAAAAGCAAGGTAAAAAATACATATAATGTAATTTAATGCACGTACAATTTGGAAAAGTGTAAATTAAACCATTCTATTTAAGAATATATACATAGATGATAAAATTAAAAAGAAAGACAAGAATATTATTGTCATCAAATTCAAGATATTGATCATCTCTTGATGGGGGAGAGGTCATGATTTCCAAAGAGCTAATGGTGGCTTCTGGCAATGTTTTATTTCCTGATCTCAGCTGTGGACATATGCATAGTTTTTAATTTGTTTGGTATATTATACATTTTAATGTTATATACCTTTATGTGTGTGTGTGTGTGTGTTTCAAAATAAATAAAAATATTTATAAACCGATGCAAAAAATAATCTTCCTTTCGACTTTCTTAAAAATCTTAAAATCCTTCAATTTAAGTAGCATTTTATTTCTTTTTGCCTCTCATAATGTAGCCCACACCCAAAACTTCTCACCTGCAGTCATCAGCAGCTATTCCGCTAGTCATAGTCACATTGATCAGGAACTCCCCTGACCATCTCTTGGGTGTCTGAACGACCTAACTCTGTTCCTTGTATTTAGTCCTGTTTCTTAATAAATACTAACTTCAAGTCTAATTTAATTATCATGAAACTTGTGAAGCATAAAATCTCTAATTTTAGATATATACATATATCTGTTTAGTACTTAGAAGGGCCTGTTGTTAATTATTTAGTTAAATCTCAACCTATTAAATTATAAAGATTTTTTTTTTGAGACGGAGTTTCGCTCTTGTCACCCAGGCTGGAGTGCAATGACGCGATCTTGGCTCACCGCAACCTCCGCCTCCTGGGTTCAAGCGATTCTCCTGCCTCAGCCTCAGCCTCCTGAGTAGCTGGGACTACGGGCATGCCCCACCATGCCCAGCTAACTTTTGTATTTTTAGTAGAGACGGGGTTTCACCATGTTGACCAGGATGATCACCATCACTTGACCTCGTGATCCACTCGCCTCGGCCTCCAAAAGTGCTGGGATTATAGGCATGAGCCACAGCGCCCAGCCAAAATTATAGATTTGTATCAAGAACTATATCTTAATCATTCTTCCCTAAGGCTAATTTGTACCTGGATTTCTTGGCTGTGGGTCAGAAAAATCTTCCTTTTAAAATCTAAAGTCTCTAGCCCAGTAAACTTTGTTTTCTTTATTAGGAAAACAATAGATTTTTCAGAATTAGGTCAGTATTAATGTACAACTTCCTATAAGATAGCTAGCTACCTATCTACCATACAGGAGGATGAGGCTTAGATATGTAAGTCCTTGATCCAAATCAGAGTCATTTATCTCTGGTATGACCAAGCAAGTAACATTAATTTTGTCGTTCAGAACCATTCAAACCATTGACAACTTCCAACTTAAGTCAGAGAAATAAAAGAATGATTTAGATATTATATGTATTTTGAGTTTAAGAAAATACAGATAATGTGAAATTGATTCCTACTCTCATTCAATATTTTAAAACTGGAATCACGATATAGAGCAATGAAAATATTGTCCTGGCCCGACAGTAAAGGAATTCCAAAGTCTGGCAGAGTCTAAAATACCAGCACATCTTCATCTAAGCATTCCTAAATACCCATTAAATGAATGAATGCTTACATACATGAGAAAATTAAAAGGAGGCCAGAAGGAATTTCAATGAATATTTAGAAGTTTTAAAGATAAATTTCAATTTTCTATCTTGAAAAAAAATGTTATCTTAATGTTAGAAAGCAGATAACAGTAGACACAGGGGGAAGGAAGTGACATGAGAGGACAAGCAATGCTTGTAATTACAGTGTGACCTTAACATTTCAGGGTGACAGAGATACTTTCATACATTCAGGAGCAGGGAATGCTAATGAGCAGCATATTAAAGAGAATTGTGAAAGCCTACAGAAAAATTTCAACAACTGGCCTGCTCTAACCAAAACATTATACTCTTTACATAATATTTGAAAACAAAACAAAACTAGAATAAAACAAAATCAAAATATTTTAGGTGACGTTTACACAAAGTTTGCATGGGTTTATATAAACATTTTACATAAGGTTTTATATGTATATAAAAGGGAATAGCTCTTTCCCATTGTCTTTCCTGCAGAAAGGTTTTATATACATATAAAAGGTTTTATATGTATATAAAACCATATCTTTTAGATAAAGTATATTTTATTAGATTGAGAAAATAGAAGTTTCTAATACAAAATAATTGCTAAAATGTTCTGTGTAGGGCTGTAGCTAGTTCTTTTTGCTTATGAATTTCTAAATAAATAAATACATTTGTACTCATGAATTTAGTATATTTATCAACGTAGAAAGATTTTGCTTTGAAGCCTAGCCAAAAAAAATTTAGGCTGAGGCATTCAAATATGAATTTTAAACTCAAAGAAGAGTAATGGTTTATTCAAACCTGTTTGTGTAGAATTATATGAAGTGTGTATTAAGGCCTCATGCAATGAGCTACATCTTGAGAAACTAAACCATTCTGGGTCACTTATTTCTCTAATAAATGTTCATCTTGCCACTTGCTTAAAAATGCACATTCTGTGCCGGTTCCACTGCCAGTTATTACTAAGGCTTGTTATTTTAAATAAGCTGTTTAGATTTTTTTGTATGTAAAAATCTATAACAAAAATACGGTGCAACAGATGTATTTCAAACTCTTGCATTTTAGTGGGCAGATAATGATTTATAGTTATCGCAAAAAAATGTATAAGGATTTTAAAAACCCAACATATAGACATTCCAAGTGAATTACTTGTGTGTTTATACATGTTCTTGTCAACATCATTAATTTTCCCTCTCTATTGGATCATTTACATTACCATTAAAAAAATCTTGTTTGTCCCCTGACTTATTTCAAGCAACTATTTCCACTCCATTCTCTTCTCCTTTTTTTTTTTTGCATCACTCACTTAAAGAGTTGCTATAATGCCTGTCTGCACTAGCTCCTTCCCATTGTCTTCCCTGCAGTGAAAAAAAAAAAAAATTGCTTCCTTCAATGCAGTGATACTACGTAGATATGTCTTAATTTGACCTCTACATAAGAAAATTTTATGGGTAATTTATTCCCACAATATTTCATCAACATTTGACAGGCTTCATACTTACATTCTTTTAGAAATCTTTCTTTCTTTAGAATCCAGGAAGACTTCTCTTTCACATCCTTCACAGGACATCACTTTCAATCATTTTGATAATTATTTCTTAAAATGATGAGGAGGCTCAAGGATAAGCCTTCAAACTCTTATTTTTATTGTCTTTACTCAGTTGTCCTTGCTCAATTTAGAAATTATCTCCTCAGTTGTGTGCTTTTGTTTACCATGTTTATGTTGATGGGTCCAAAATATATATATTTGTTGCTATCTAATCCTCAAATATCTTTGTGCCTAATTAAAAAAATAAAAGTAAACATATCTAAAAATAAGTTCTATTTCCACACACCCCTACATTCTGCAAATCTCACATGCTTCATCTTAGTAAACACATTTCTTCTTATATAAAGACAAAAATACTCAAAGTTATATTTTAATTTTATTTATAATTATCATTCTGCCTTGCTTTTAATACATAAGCGAATCATACTGGGTTCATCTATCATGTGTGTCAAAAATTAAAGTTTCTTACATTTATCCATGCTAAATACTAGATTTTTAATATTGGGTTACTTGACTCCATATTCTCAATGCCATTTTCTAAATGCATACCATAAATCTCACAATGATATAAGTCTCCTGTATCAGTTTTAGCTGTTTTTGGAAGATAAGTCTATCTTTTCTGGTATCTGATGAATTCTACAAAGATAATTTTTGCCTGTGTGGCCTTAAGTATGTTTGGTTATTGGACTATCTTACAAATGAATCAGACTCTCCAAAATGTCTAAATTAAATCATTTTCATATGACTCTATTAAGAAAAATAAATTCAGAGAATGAGATTTTGATTTTTTTATGCTAGAGTGATTGTTATGTCAATCATTACATAACTTGGAAAATAATAATAATTGGACAAAATTTTACCTTGATGTTTGATATTTATTTTTCTTTTATTTTCTTCCCAAATTCCCTCTCTTTGACACTCTAACTTCAGCATTTTATTTTTTTATTTTGAATATTTCATATATGTAAATATATATATATATAATTTTTAAATTGTGAATCTGAACTAAATTTGAATTATAGTAAAAAGTGCCTGATTTTTACCATTTAATTTCTGTAACTCCCTAACTGGCTAAATAATCTGCATAACTTTCTGATTCCTTAAAATTAGTTACTTTCTAGTTTGAAATTTTGGTTTATAGTTGATTAAATTCATGGATGTTTTTTAAGTCAAGTTTAACTTACAGTACTTCAGTCAATTTTTAATAACTTGAACATTAAAAAATAGAGATATTTGTGATATAGGAAGGGTATGAATTAGAAGCTTGTTTTTTTTGGACTGTTTGTTTGTTTCCACAGCCAAACCAAATCTTATCAGCTTAGAGTTTTGGGAACAAATGAGGTGAACAGGAGTGAAAACTATATTAAGGAGGAATTCTATGAGACACTGATGAGTGAATAGCAGAAAATGCCATTTTGTGGTCCAGATGGCTTAATATCATGTCACTGTTGGAGAAATGGGTTTTTTAAATTTCTGTGGGCAACAAATTGTTGTTACAACATTTAATACTTAAGTTGACTAATATTTTATTGTCATATATATAATCTGCAATTTTGGACCCAAAATTGAAGGTTATAAATATGCAATTATCTAATTATCCAAAATTGCAGATTATAAATATGGACAGTGCTTCAGAATTTACATACATAGTGAATATCAGCATTGTTGAGGTGGCATATTTTTATACCTTCAATTGTTGTGTAAATACCACAAAATGGTAGTTTGTGACTTAAAAAAAATTAACCCTATTTTTTCATAGTTATGGACACCAGGAATCCAAGGTCAAAGGTTCAACATGTTTGGTTTCTTCTGAGGGCTGTGAAAGAGAATATGTCCTATGTTTATCTTCTAGCTTCTGGTTTTCTGGAAATCTCTGGTGTTCTCTGGCTTACTGATATATAACCCTAATCTCTGCCTTCATGTTTACATAGTGTTCTCCCTGTGTGTGTGTTTCTGTATCCTAATACCCACGTTTTCTGTAGTATGTCAATACTCTTGTATTACAGGCAGTACAGTATAACTTCATGTTAACTACTTACATCTACATCACCTTCATTTCCAAATCAGATCACATTCTAAAGTTTTGTGGATTAAGCCTCTTACATGTGAATTTCAGAAGGATCTCATTTGTAATAGATAATTTTGTGAGTCATCTTGACTGAGATATGTCATGACCAGATACTTGATTACCCTTTATTTCTGGTATATGTGGGTATTTCTGGATGAAATTAACTTTAGAATCAGTAGACTGAATAAAGCAGATTGAGTAGATATTTTCCTTTCTTACTAAAAGCATGGTTATATGAAAACTTCATGTCTGGAGCTTCCACAGTAGTCTTAAAATCATAAAAGGACACTATAACCACACTAAAAATGCAAATATGAAAACTACACATATTTTTGAAGATGCTGTTAAATTGCTGAAAAAAATCCCTAGAATCACATTTTAATGCTCCTGTATGTCATATGTTAAAGGTCTTCAGTGTTTTAGCTGAATTTAATTTATAAAACATATCTGTACATACAATAGTGTCGTGTTTAATCTTGCCTTATTTGTTTCTAATGCATAGCATAATTTCTTTGGAGATTAATGTAGAGGATAGAAGCATATTTTATTATTAAGTATTATTTACACATTTAGGTCATTTAACAATAGCTATACATTAAACTTTTCATCACAGTTACTTTTTCTCTTAAAATTAGTGTCATTACACAGACCTTGTCTCTATAAAATAAACAGATAGGGTTGAGAAATATTAAGTATTTTGAAAAAAGGAAAATTAACTATAAAATTATGGTGTGTGTTATTCTTAGAATGTAGTTTATGCTTCACACAGACACAATTTAGAATTGTAATTTAATAAGATCGATGCTACTAATTCTAGAATTAAGTGTTGACTATAAAATAAATTGTGTAGCAAAACATGACAAATAAGCTTGGAATAAATAATAGTTTCAGATTAAATGAATAGTTTGGTAAACACTTAGAAATTAGAAAGAATCAAAACTATAGTCTTTGCAATAAGACATCAGAATGATGTTTAGTATTTTGGAAAAAATACATATATAAAAAATAAGACAAAACAACATCTTTTAAATATCTATAACAAAATCTACAAAGATATAGATACACAGTAAAATCTATAAATATCTAAAATAACTGAGAATTTACCTTTTATATTTTTTTATTTATATTTTGTATAACCAGGAAATAGTCATTTATGTGTTTGAGAAATGGATAATTTCTATTTCGTATCAAAATGGCAAATGGTTATAGTTTAAAAAATGACTGCACAATGCACTACTAATCACATTACTTTTCACCTATTAAAATATATGTATATGTCATAAACTTTATGTGTTTGCTTAACACAATAGTCTTTACAGAATTATTTATTTTTTACTACATACTGCTACAATAAATTTGAAACTTTTAAATAAACAAAATAAAAATATGATTTTTATTGTCTTTTTAGTTGATATTTTTGAGTACCAACAGATACTTAATGATCATCCAATATTTCTAGAGGTACATAACATGTGTTCTAATAAAGTTCAAAATTCTTCATAGATTATTTTATGCATATTAGTTGAGGAATCTTTTTATATCACCCCATTTCTTAAATCTCCAAAAATTTAAATATCTTATTTCAACTGCAGCAAAATAAAGCTCATAAACAAAAGATGTATATACTCATTCTTTCCATATAATTATAATAAAATTGTGAAATTAATTGGTAGTCATTTATTTAAAAGTGAAACTACAGTAAAAGGTTTATTTTGTAGCCAAGTACATACTTGAAAATTCTTTTTGAATGAATTGCTTATGTTTTAAAATGTAGGCTTTATTAATAATCAGGCATAATATAAGGTCAACAGATGGAGGGATGATTGTCATTGAAAAAACAGTTTATTACTCACAGTTCCCAGGAAGAGAAGACTCATAATACTACATCATGCCAGCCACATAGGGAAGCACTAGGGTGAGTCAGGAAGCATAAGGAACAAGAAAACTTGGGCAAGGACCTTTACTGTGGTTTTCATGGGAAGAACCAAACAAGACAAGACAAGCAGCTTTATGATGGGCTAGTTTGAGTAATTTCAGTGGGCTCTGAGATATGTGGGATGTCTCTAGTGGTTTGGTATTAGGTGCTAGCGTGATTAGTACAGAGGAATAGCTAGTGGTATGGGGTGTAAAACCTCTGCAAAGGAGGCAGTTGGGGAGTATGAGTTCTGATGGGTTATTTTGCACATGAAAGGTACACTCAAAGGGGAGTCATTATTTGCTGTGCCTAGAAATTAGCCAGTCCTGGAAAGGGCAGTCCTTTCCGCAAGACCCCAGACATCAAGTTATTAGAAATACATTGTTAAAAGTGTGTATTACCTGTTTACCCCTTGCTGGGCATCACAGTTATTTCCAAGTTTTAGTAATTATGAATTAAGCCATGATACACATCTGAATACAGAATTACTGTGGACATATGGTTACCTAAAAACCTAAGAGTCAAATTTCTAGCTGTTGCTGATGTTGTTTAAGCCAAACCATTCGAGTAACAGGTAGTGATATTTCATGACATTGTTTATTTGTATGTCTTATTTCTCAAAAACATACAATACTTAGCAGTTTTCATATACTTATTTTCCATGTAATTTTTTCTGGTATTGTGTCTATTCAAGTCCTTAGCTCACTTTTATATTTTGTGTTATTATTGAGTTGTGAGACTCTTTCATATATTCTAAATACAAGTCCCTTATCAAATATGAATTTAAAATAATTATTTTTTTCTGAGTTGTGGCTTGTCTTTTAATTTCCTTGGTGGTATCTTTTGATAGCAAAGTTTTCATGAAGTTCACTTACCTTTTGTTTTCAATTTTATGATTCGCTTCTCGGCCTTTTGGCTAACATAAAGTGTTTTCAATTTTATGATTCATGCTAGGCATTTTGTGTCCTATCAATAAATCATTTCCAACCTAAGAAATTATGTATACTTTGCCACTTTATCCACTGGTAAGTTCTTATTTCAACAGTTAGTTTTAATTTCTATAACTGCAAAGATAATTATTTAAAAATCTGACATCTTCTAATGTGCTATTTCAATATATAGTATTTATTATATATTACGTATCTAGTAATTCCCACATTTGACATATTTTGTACTTCTAAATATATCACTTCTCATTTCTGCATTTGTCTTTTATTTTTGGTGTCTACTTTTCTAATGCCTTCTCTTTGTTCCTATTTATTTTAGTTCTGTCACAATTCTGCAGAACTAACATGGGAAGCCATGACCACAACAAGATTTTCTGTTACTTAAATGGGATACAATCCCATCTCAGAGCTACATTATATTCCCTTTATAATTTATGTTTCAGAACCTTAGACATAGATCTTGCTTCTCTCTCTGGCTTCTATTTCAATATTGACAAATACGTGTAACTCTAGGAATATGATAACTGATTCATCCTCTCTCCTAGTTACCTGCAGATCCACACAATGAAACTCTTGCTCCACCTCTTAAAACTTTAAGTCCAGCCCACTGCTCCTTGCCTCACCACCAGCTATTTCCATAGATTTCTGGGCTTCACCATGTCTCCTATCCAATGAAAACCAACTGCAAAGTCAGCCTAGATTCAGGGTGATAATATTTTGATGAAGATACCAAGTTATCTTCAACTATATTTACATGACATGAAATTAGTTTTCATAGACTCTTTAACTTGATGGGACACAGTTTGCCTTTCTAAAAAAATGGAAGTTGTCTCCAGATCTCTCCAAAATACATTCCAGACACTGAGATATTTTAAATTCAGATCTGGGTTACAGGTTTTTCTTCAATTTTTTGTTTTTAAATGTTTAGCATCTGGTAATTGAATGATTTTACTTTTTACCCACACATAACAAAAACGTATTTTCTTGTATTATTTCTTTATTGATTTGCCAAAAAGAAGTATTATAAATGTTGTATCTACCTATCTAAAACAATATCATATGTCACACTTGTCTTTGAGAGATAACCACTAATATGTTTTTCTCAAGTATTTAAGTTTACTAATAATCTCATGGTGGATTCATCAGAAATTGAAACTTAAAATTTAAGATATTCAGTGAAACCAATCTGGGTTAATGTACTAGTCTAGAGTATCTCTAACTCAAAATTGTGAGGGTAGTGGACAAGGGCAGTTTACTTCTCAATTTTTCTTTTTCTTCGTGAAAACAATTATTTTACCATTCTGTTTCTTTTTACTTTCCTAATCTCTAATTTTCCTCTGAAATGAATTGCAGTATTATTTAACTTGGAAAACATACTCTAGTAAACAAATTTTGGTGAAATAATTTAGGAAAATTAGAAAATCATAACTATTTAATTATGAATTTAAATACATAAGAACCTAAATTCCATAGCCAAAGAAAATAAAAAATTGTGAACCTGAATTTTAAGAATTTTATATAATAATAATAATCTGTGACTTTTTTTGTGTGTGATCTATATGATTCACACCTAATATAAATTTGCTTTCTAATTTGAAATTGGTAAGTCTAGCTTTCCAAAGGGTAGAATCATTTCATTAATTTATGTGTGTGTGTGTATATATATATATATATATTCTATAGATGTTATATGCACATCATTATATGTATGTACACAAACATACTGCATAACCTAGTTTATTCTTATACTCTTAGCTCTATATTTAAAATTTTAGAATATTCTATTCAAAATCTCGAGTTTTCATAATGAGAAGGTTTTATGACAGCCTAAATAACTGTTGAAAATAAAAGTGGCAGAGGAGAATTACATCATTGCTAAAAATATGGCATAGGTTTATCTCTATAGTGTCCTTCTGAAAAGGGCTGAATAATCTGAAAGTCCTGGTTATCATATGGCTTCATGTATATATCATAAACCATGACTCTATAAATGGAAAGCTGACACCCTCTCAATCTAACTTTTATGATATGCTGAGCTATGTAATACAGGATCCACTAAAGAAACACATAACACAACATTTATTTCATCAGAGAAAATGTAATATAAATAATTGCAAACTAGGCAAAAAATTGTTAACTAGGAAACTAAAAGCATAAAGAGAATACTCTAAAGTATCATGAAAGTACTAACTACAGGGAGGACCAAAGGAACAAAAGAAATAGTCTGGAAACATAAAAGCTAAAGACTTAGAATAACTGAGTTAGAGTAACACTTCCACCATATCTCATTCCCATATGCCATCATTATTCACCTGGAAAACTCCTATTTCTTATATCTTATCTTGTGCTACTTCCTGTATGTACCTTACAGACAGTGTAATCCCAATACCCTAATTGCTCAAACATAGGATGGTATTTACATAATCATTATAATATAATGTATTATTTGTAACATGATACATTATTACTTATAACAACATCAATTATTATATATGAATAAAATAATTTTCAAAGTTTATACAGTCAATTTATAAAAATATTTAAATAATAATTTGTTTAAAGTCAAGAAATTAATGTTAACAACATGAACATGGAAAATATTATCAACAGAGACAAGAAAGAACAAATCAAGAAGAGGAATAGAGAGAAGAGTAAGGTTGTAATATTTTCATTATCCTAAAAGTAGGGTATAGTTTGTGACTAAAGTTTATAAAATATGATAAAGATATAAGGCTATAATTTAAAGTTTTGTTAGACATTATCGAAATATTTCTTGAAAAATCTTGTTATATGAAAGCTGTTGAGAACAAACATTACAAATAAAGAAGAAACGTTTAAGGGAATTAAATCTTTGTTACTAATGGTAATTGGCATATTATTTAAATTTATTCTCAAGCAGAATACAAACATGAACAGTTAAAAGAAGCTACTCTGAGGAGTGGTAATGGAGGTGAGGCAGTAAAGCAGAGGTGACCCCTGCATTTCCTTGCAAGCTCTTCAGTAACGTTGACTAGTTAGTATTAATATATACACATATCACTTTGATAGAATTAAATTTAATTACAGAAATTACTAAATGCATCAAACTACCTTTCCAAAATCACAACAAAACACTCTACCAAACTGAATATACGTAAAGTAACTAGATGTACATTAAGTAACCACATAGATGTAAGGACTTAATCTGAAATACTAGAGAAATGTAAAAACAGACAAGTCTTGCCCTTGCTTTCATGAACTCTTATTCCTCATTATATTATTTTTAACTGTTAATTTATCAGAACAAAAAACTGTAGCTAATAAACATGTAAAAAATAAAGGGTACATTTTAGAAAACTAACCACAATTTTTATAGAATGATGCAGCAAATGTTACAATTTAATTTTTATATTTATTACATAAGCAGCTATTTATAATGCTATTTACATTGTTGAAAGCCCTCAAGAAAGGGTTAAAAGTTCCACAATATTTGTGAAACCATCATACAATTTCAAAATAAAAATTAATTACCTTTAATTAACATCAGCACCATTATTATAAACTTACAAAAAAACAAACAAAGAAACAAACATGTAATTGTAACTTGCAAAAATCATACCTAGGCAAAGTTAGTTTCATTTTAAGAAGAAAATATAATTGCTATTATTGATTATTTAATAGTTATATGGAATAAAATTAGATAATCTTAATTTTTGTTGAAATAAACATCTACACTGAAAACTATTCATTTAAAAAATTAAGAAAAACAGTAATCCATAAGTATTTAAAAATAAAAATAGGCAAAAAACACCAGGAAAAAAGTGAAAAATAAAAATGGTATAAAATATTTGCCATGTAAAAAATGCAGAAAACATACATGACCATAGTATTTAAAATGATTCTGTACATTAAAAGATAAATACGTTAGAAAGATAGATACATTTGTATTAAAAGCAAAATAAAAATGAAAATATATAGCTCATAGACATGGAAACAAAATTGTTTAACAAATACCAGAATACAAAAATGTTCTCTAAACCATTTTTACTCTAGAAAAACAAGAAAGCAGGAGAAAAGCAAGAGTAAATTAGAAGATGCTTTATCAAGCTCTTTCTAGTAAATACAGTTAGTTGATCACTAAATCCCTAGAACCATCCTCTTGAGAAACTGTATAAATTGTATTTTCTCTAATACTAATAATTCTTATATTCTGTTATTTAAAATTTTGCTTTGTGGCAACTCTTCTTTACTTCCAAGTTGTAAATAAGTGGGTATATAGCATAGCCTGACGTCTACTACACTCTTATGTCAACAAGGATATCATGGACTACAAAGCAAGGTTATATTGAAATCCATCCATAGGCAAAAAGAAGGTCTTGGAATATTGCTGCTCTAGAAACTAACCTGTAGCAATGGAAACTGTAGTGATCTGACCTTGCAATTAGCATGAGTTAATGCCAAGGCTGATGAAGTCAAATGACAAGAACACAGCTTGAAATGCACATCATTGACATAATTAGGGAATTCAAATAAGAACAAAAAACCAACCAAAGGTAATAAAATGGAGACTTTTTCATCAATAATAATCATCATCATCATAAAATAATATGCATTTAAGTAACAATTACACTTACCACACATCACCCAAAGCGTTTTGTGCTTCTTCTTCATAATAGTCCTGTAAGCGGGTATAATTATTATGCCTATTTTGTAGGTGAGGCTACTAAGATGTAAAGAGATTAAGTAATTCAATTAATGTCAGATCAAGAAAGAACTACAATTGGGATTTTAATCCAGGCAGTCTGGCTTCAGATTCTAGATATTTATTCACTTTGTTATTATGATTTTCAAATACACTTATTTATACACAAACATAGAACAATTATACTTGCCAATAGAAAATTTCTGGACGTATACACAAAAAAAGTGTTCTTAGTATGTCATTCCATAAAGTGTAATTGAGGTATCAATGAGACAAGTTTGTTTTTAATCTTAAATTTTTAATACTTTAGACATTCTCAAAGCATATAAATTAATTCTGTGATTTAAAATATCTAAATATAAATCCCTTAGGCAAATAAATTATTTCATATATGGCTGCCCTCTTTAAGCAAACAAGGTCTAGTTCACTGACTTCATTCTTCACCGGGAATCTTTCTTATCTTCCTCCCTTCTTTTATTGTTATATGTTTCAGATGAATAGTCTGGTCATTAATTCCTCATTCCATCTGACCCTATAAATCCTTTATCATCAGCCATTGTTCTTTTGATTTCATTATTCAACCGAATTTGCCATCCAATATATCACCAACCAATAATGTATGCCTCTGTCCCAAAACCTCCATTCTGGAAATTTTATAAGTATTAGACTTAATGTATTTATAAGAATATTAAGTTTTTTGGGTTAAAATTGGACCTTAAAGAGTAAACTTTCAAATATTTTGCTAACATTGTCTTTTGCAAATATTAAACTCAATGTAATACAAAGTATAGGAGGTCTTATTAGAGTATTTTGTTAGGAAAAAATGCACCACATAAAATCAACTGCTAACAATTTGTCCTTAGAATTAATTTATGGTAACAATTGTGTTGAGGTCACTCTGTATTTGTAAAACAAATACCTCTGGGGGTTATTACTTTTCCCAATATTCTTGGCAAACCTTGAACTTTCATGTTTAGGTATCAGTTGTTGAATCAAGCTGCACTAGGGACATAATAAACTCTTCTATGATGTTGCATTGCTCTTATAATAATAAAGACAATTTTTAAAGTGCTTTACAAAGTGACTGCAGGGTTTTTTACCTCCTTAATTTATCTCACATCAGTATTTTATCTCACATCAGTATTTTATCTCACACCAATATTTCCTTTAATCTTGAGCTCCAAGTTAATTGTCCTTCCAGTTTTTCAAGAATACTACCTTCTTCCTGCCAAGAATTTGTCACAAAAGTTATTCTTCTTAGCCCTTTATGCCTAAGTAACTTCATTTCAATATTCAGAATTCAGTTTAAAGTTTGTGCCCTCTGACTTCCCTAGATAAGATCAGATCTCAGTTATATATATCCTCAGCATATTAGTAGGGTTTATTTTTATAATTAATGAACAAATATTGATACATTATTTTTTAGCTAAAGCCTATATTTTATCCAGGTTTTCTTAATTTTTTACTTGTCTTTTTTTGTTCCTGGGTCTCACAATGGATTACCAAGTAACATTTACTTATCATGTCTCCTCAGGCTCTTCTTGCACGTGATGCTTTATAGCAGATTCCTTGTTTGAGTGACCTTGACAGTTTTGAAAGATACTGGTCAAATATTTTGTAGGATGTCCCTCTATTGGGATTTGCCTGATTTTTTGCTTATGATTAAACTGAGGTTACAGATTCTACAGGGAAGATCACAGAAGTACAGTGTCATTCTCATCATATTACATCAAGGGTACATGCTGTAAATTTGACTTAACAATGTAAACATTGACTTTCATCATCTGGCTGAAAAGGTGTTTGTCAAAGTTTCTTCACTGTAAATGTAATCTCCCTCCAGCATGAACATAAGGTGGAAATTAATAATTCCCTTTCTTGATGGTGGAATATCAGCATTAATTATTTAGATTTTTCCAAAAAAATTGTTTTTTTCCCCCAATTATTTCTTCCTTCGATTAATTATTTAAATCAGTATATGCTCATGGATATTTCTTTTATACTGTGGGTTTAGGTAGAATACTACATCATTAATTTTGTTGCCAAATTCCTTCCAGCTTTAGGTATAGGGAATTTCTTAATTTATTCTTTTGTTTTTTTAATATATCCTCATAGTAGAAATTTTGTTTATTTGTTGATTATTCCTTATTTCTTAGTCCAGAAAATGTTCCAGATACAAATTTTGTGTTTCCTGCTACCACGCTAATGTTATTCATTTCTCAAAGGAGACTGAGCTCCTTATATTGGAAAATGATGTTAGAAATTAGGATATGAGTTATGAATGAGTGATTATTTCATTTCTGATATTAGTGACATGTGTCTTCTCTATTTTATTTCTGCTTATCCAATCTAGAGCTCCATTTTATTAATCATTTGTAAAAGCCAGCTTTTGCATTTATTTATTTTCTGTCTTTAATTTCATTGATTTTTATTCTAATTTTGGTTTACTTTTCTTCTGCTTGCTTTAGATTTTAATTGGGAAACTTCTTTCTCTAATTTCCTAAGATGGATAGTTAGACTGTGATTGTAAATCTTCAATTCTAACATAGGCGTAAGTTCTATCTAAATATTATTTGTGCTTCATTCCACACATTTTGATAAGTTTTATTTGAATTTTTATTTAGTTTAAAATATTTTTTAAATTTCTCTTGAGCCTTCTTCTTCTCCCCATGTTTAATTTAGAAATGTGTCACTTATTTTCCAAATGTTCAGCAATTTTTCAGTTATCTTTCTGTTATTCCAGTTTAATTTGATTATAGTATGATAACTTTTTTGATATAATTTGTTTATGGACTTTATTAATGTGAATTGTATGGCTCAAAATTTAGTTTGTCCTTGTGACTATAACGGGAACTTGGAAGTGATACATATTTCACTGTTTTTGAATATTCTATACATTTTAATTATTTGAATGATAATATAATCAAATAAACTATATCTTCAGAAATTGTTCTGCCTGCTTAATCTATCAATATCAATTACTGAGGAAGGTGTTGATGTTTGCAAATGTAATAGTAAATTTCCATTTTTAATTTTTTCAGTTTGTTGTGCATTATTATTTTTTTAGTAATACTTTAAGTTCTGGGATACACGTGCAGAACATGAAGATTTGTTACTTAGGTATACATATGCCACGGTGTTTTGCTTCACCCATCAACCCGTCATCTACATTAGGATTTCTCCTAACACTCTCCATCCCATAACCCCCGACCCTGCAACAGACCTTGGTGTGTGATGTTCCCCTCCCTGCATCCATGCATTCTCATTTTTCAACTCCCACTTATGAGTGAGAACATGCACTACTTTCTTTTCTGTTCCTGGGTTAGTTTGCTGAGAACGATGGTTTCCAGCTTCATCCATGTCCCTGTAAAGGACATGAACTCATCCTTTTTTATGGCTGCATGATTTTTGATGCTCTATTGTTGGATATATACACATTAAAGATTGCTGTCTTCTTAGATTCTCCACGAAGATCCATTATATGAGAATATTCATGAAACACCTGTTTTTATCCATAGTATTTTTTCTTATTCTTAATTCTGCTTTATCTAAAACAAAGAAATCTACTCTACTTTTCTTTAGATGAGTATTAGCATGATATAACTTATTCTGCTGTTTTATTTTTAATCTGTGTTTTTACATATATACAGTAGTCACACTATTAAAAACTGTTTATTTTTTGGTGTATTTAAATCATTTACATTTAACGTGACTAATCAAAATTACTAGTTGTATTAATAATCAGTACTTGAAATAACAGCTACCACATTTGTACCATTTTTTGTTGATAACACTAATTCTTTGTTTACCTCCTCAATTTTGTTATCTCAGTTCCTAATTGAGCACTATACGTAATTAAATTGTATATATCCTATGCCAGAAAAAAGAACACAAGCAGCCCATTGTGACTACCTCTATAATTACTACTGACATATTTTGCTGGACACGTTATACCTGCTTACGCATTAAATGAAACTGAAATGTTAATTGCAAGTTCTTTTTAATTACATTTGAGAAAATATGTTAAGACATTTCGCTAAACATTCAGATATTAACTGCTAAGAAATTATATGTGTATTACTCATAAAAACAGAGCTAGTTTTAATTTGTCACTGCTAATAGCAGGGAATCATTGACAAAAGATGTAACATAGCAATTTCTCATTTTGTTTAAAATTCATGAAGTCACATCCACACAGACAAATGCTTATTAATTTCTAAATTGCTTTATTGACTCTCATGACAAAAATACAGGCTTTGCAAGCTGCAATACAATTTCAATTAAAATGAATTTTCTATTACTTATTTAGTAGGACAGATAGATTTAGTACTTTTACATGTTGTAGATGTTTTTAAATATTGCACTGGATTATTGAAAATTGTGAGCATTTCTCAAATAAGCACATTTTCCAAGAAAAAAAGATGATTTTAGTTTCTTATAATACCACATTATATCATATATATGAACCCCTTTGTATTTAACTAGATAATTGGTGGTCTGAGTAACTGGGAAAAAAGGACATGGTAGAATTGCAAAAACGCCCTCACATTCTACACTTCCCTGAGTATGTGCAGGCTGCTTTGTGACTTTGCAGCTCCTTCCATCTCAATAGGTAGAGTTTGTTTCTCCACTTCTTAAATCTCAGTTTGACTTGTGACTTGTATCATCAGTTGAATGTTGTATTCACACAGTTGAATTAACACTGTACTGTTTCAGAACTTGAAAAGGTTGACAAAATTTGTGTGCTTCTTTGACATTTAGTAATCTGGCCCAATAATAAAAATACACCCAGACTAATCTGGCATTGAATGAGAGATTACTTGGAGCAGAGCTGAGTCATCCCAGCCGATACCTTTGTAGACCAGCCAATCCTCTTTCTCAATAAACTATGTAAGTAAGCCCAATAAAGATAATCTAATCTTAACATGGATCAGGCGAACCATTCTGTAAATGCATAAAGTCCTAGGCAAATAAAAATAAAAATGAAAAATGTATTGTGAAATATTATGGTGGTTTTGTGTTTGTTTAATATAGAGTATCACCAATTGTGATCATATATAATCAAAACAACTTTGTATACCTGTGAAAATTTGGATCATAGAAGCATTTAACGGTAGTTAATATGCATATGTGAGAACATAGCAGTTGCACTTCCCTTCCAGTAAATTTATTCTAATTTAAATATATGCCTAAATAGACACAGCGATATGATGTTGAAATGTAAAACTTTATGAACATAGAGATATATTAAAAAGGGCTGATTTCATGTCATATCAAGAATGTAGTGTTTCCTTGTTATCTTTTTTTGCATTCCAGCATTATTTGTATATGTGTGTGCTTGTGTTTATATACTACATAACGGCAGACTTTTTGATTCATATTAAACTATTGATTGATTGAATTGGAAAATGAATGACTTAATTCTATGGTTTTTCTATAAGCTCTTGCAGATGTTATTTAGAATGTTTGCTTTTATATTGAGATTGCATTCATTTGTAAAGGAATGAGCAGGAATATAGAAATATATAAATGGACGATGAGAGGAAGAGCTGTTAATTCTCTAAGCTCAATATATTTTAAGAATATTGCATATTTTTAAATCCTAATATTAATTGAAGTCCCTAACTCCTGTAATGGCACAAGTGATATTTATTAAATGTCTATGCTAATAAAGAATGAATGAATTTTAGTGATGTTTATATCTTATAGCAAAGCTAATATATCTTCAGAATGATTTCCAATCTCCTTGTCATTACTTAGCTGAAATTTGCTTTTTATTAACTATTTCTGATATTAACTAAATACTTAATGTGCATCAGCATCTTGGCATCTGGTCTCAGCTTATGTTATTTGATTGTTGTGATTTTGTTGTGTGTTAAGACATTCTTGTGTCAGTTTGCTGAGAATGATGGTTTCCAGGTTCATCCATGTCCCTACAAAGGACA
>PVKP010022497.1:0-37584 GCA_004027715.1 Plecturocebus donacophilus | reverse complement strand
CAACAAGAAGAGCTAACGATCCTAAATATATACACACCCATTACAGGAGCACCCAGATACATAGGGCAAGTTCTTAATGACTTACAAAGAGACTTAGACTCCCACACAATAATAGTGGGAGACTTTAACACTACACTGTCAATATTACATAGATCAATGAGATAGAAAATCAACAATGATATCCAGGACTTGAACTCAGACCTGGAGCAACTAGACTTAACAAATATTTACAGAACTCTCCTCCCCAAATCCACAAAACATACATTTTTCTCAGTATCACATTATACCTATTTTAAAAGTGACCACATAACTGGAAGTAAATCACTTCCCAGCAATTGCATAGCATTTCACAGGTTTAAGTAAAATATTGGTTGTCTGCTTATTTGTTATTTTCATCCCCTATTCCTTCCTGTCTCCATTGTTAAACACAATTATTGGCATAAAAGAGGTTTTTAATACCCATTTTTAGACTGCATTCTAGCCTGGGCAATAAAACAAGAATCCCATTCTCTCTCCCTCTTTCTCTTCCTCTTTCTTTCTCTCTTTCATTCTTATTTTTTCTTTCTTTTGCTCTTCCTTTCTCCTTTTCTCTTTTTCTAAAATCTCTTCCTCTTTCTTTCTCTTTCATTCTTTTTTCTTTCTTTTGTTGTTTCTTTCTTTCCCCTTTTCTCTCTTTTTCTAAAATCTCTTCCTCTTTCTTTTTCTTTTTTTCTTTCTTTTGCTATTTCTTTCTTTCTCCTTTTCTCTCTTTTTCTAAAATCTCTTCCTCTTTCTTTCTCTCTTTCATAAAAAAAAAAAAAAAAAAAAGAATTGCGAGACCTAATTGAATTTTTATGAGCCGAGTAAGTACCATAGTTCTATTCATGCAGTAAGAATGAACTCATCTATTGCTATAATGCATGCCATTTGATCATAAACAAAAAAAAATGTGTGAGGCCTTGAGCAGAAGAGACTTCTAGTGCATCAAGTTACTAATCTACTAGCTTTAAAAGATAAGATAAGCAAGACAAACGTACCCTCACAAAGTATGCTTTTGTTTTTCTTTTGAGACAGGATCTCACTTTGTCACCCATTTGTACAGTGGGACAATTATAGTCCACTTCAGCCTCAATCTCCCAGATTCAAGCCATACTCCTGCCTCAGCCTTCCGAGTAGCTGGGACTACAGGGGCACACCACCACATCTGGCTAATTTTTTTATTTTTAGTAGAGACAACGTCTCTCTATCTTGCCCATGCCTGTGTGGAAATCCTGAGTATAAGCAATCCTCCTGCCTTGGCCTCCCCAAAGAGATAAGAGGCATGAGCCACCATGACCAGTCTGCATTTTCAATATATCCAACCTGCACAAATTCAAGTCATTTGTTACCTTCTACCTCTCTCTGCAAAAAAACCTGATGTAACCAACATTTGCTTGATTATTACTTTACAAAAAGCTTGTCAGCTTTTGAAAACAGTTTAATTTATATTGGCACGAAATAAAAGATAAAAGCTTTGCATCACCTTTATTCTTTTACCCAGGTTTTCTTAACCTACACAAGAAAGTAGGCATGATAGCAGGTGTTGCTGCATACAGAAGGTTCTCATCCTGCACAGCTCCTGGCAACAGCACAGACAAGTCTCAGATCCCCATGTTTCCTTCCCACTCAGCCCCAAAATTTTCTCCCAACCTTGTCATTTCCTAGCCTTCCAAAAGGGTTGGCTGCTATTAACAGAAAAGACCACAGTCCTGTACAAAACATCAAGAAAACATGAGAACATCTGATTCCATTAAGGTTTGTAGCCACAGCTGGCCAAAGGGCTCATTTATAACCACTCCTCCATTTGCTTTGTCTAGGAGTAATTATTTCCCCCATTAAATGCACAAACAAAACACATAGGCTATGCTATCTGAGCAAACTCAAATTCACTCCCCACACCACAGAGGTGAAGAATTGGAGTCAATTCTCTAGAACTCAGAAAAACAGTAATAACCTTAATGGCTAACATCTGTGAAATAACAGAGATACCTGGAAGGGAGTAGTTTCTATAGAAATGCTCACTTCCCTCCTCGCTCTACCACCTACTTCACCACCCCATGATAAATTCAATGCTGGATGAAAAGAATGAAAGTTATAGTTACTAGGTGCTTTTAAAGGAATTAAATGGATTGATTTGGATCCTAAATTCTCCTCATTTTGGACTTCAACTGCATAACTTAAGCTAAACTCTAGTTGTCTTATATTTAAATATTTTCTGCCAGTTTGTATATTAGAAGGAAAGCATTAAATTGTTAGAGATTATAAACTACTAAAAATGAACCATCCATTTAAAACAAGTCTGTTTGAAAAACAAAGTACCTTCACATTATACTGTCATTTCAGCCTGTTTGCTTCTAGAACATAAGCAAACATTTCACAGATTAGAAATGAAAGCTCAGAAATTACAATTACATGCCCATGAGCAAAAAGCAGATACAGCCAGGCCTCTTCCACCAAATCACAAGTCTCACCCAGGAAAAACTAAATAACACGTTAACTTCGTTTCTCAAACAAAAGTTGATTACATGTGGTACTTTTTTGTTTAGACGGAGTCTTACTCTGTGGCCAGGCTGGAGTGCAGGGGCACAATCTTGGCTCTCTGCAACCTCCAACTCCCTCGTCCTGCCTCAACCTCCCGAGAAGCTGGGATTACAGGCATGCGCCACCACACCCAGCTAATTTTTTGTATTTTTAGTAGAGACAAGGTTTCACCATGTTGGCCAGGACGGTCTCGATCTCCTGACCTTGGGATCTGCCTGCCTCGGCCTCCTAAAGTGCTAGTATTACAGGTGTGAACCACCACACCCAGCCACATGTGGTACATTTTTTTAAAAGCCTGGCAGTTACTTTGAGAGTTAAACATATACTTAATATGTGACCCAATCATTTCACTCCTAGTTTAGCCAAAACAAATGAAAGCATGTGTCTGTATATCTGTGCAAAGACTTGTACAAAAATGTTCATAGCCACTTTCTTAGAAATAGGCAAAACCTGTGAGGTTCACTGTAGGTAAATTAAAAAGCTATCTTTTAAAAGTTCATGTACATACTTGATATTCGATAGTATTTCTTTCTGAACTGGTTTTCGACCAGGTAGAAAGCCATTCTTCACTTTTACTCGATAGCAGATGTTATGAAAACTTAATACCGCTCCTTCAGTAAATTCCTTCAGATCATTGGAAGTTGTTGCAGGGAAGCCATTGGTGTTTTCTTGTGACATTGGGATAAAAACTTCGATATTACTGGAAGACATCTGGAGAGTTTTTGTCTTTTCGTCTTTCTGTAGACAGAAAAGCAATCGTAAGTTGATAATCCAGATAAATGAGATTGCAAACACTAGGTAACAATACACTTAAAACGGTCGGTTTTCAAATGTGCAGCAATAAGTAGCTTGATTTCCAGTGAACAGCCTATATATACCATTGTGATAAGAACATCCTAAAAACCTACATGGGAAGACAGGCACAACTTTGAATGCATAAACTCCAATTAAATGTCAAATATATCCCTAATAAGTAAATGGGCACCTAATAAGTAAATAGGTAGGGTATGAAAATTACTAAAAACTGATAAAGCTGGAAAAGGACAGGTGAGGGTTAGACTTGTCTGGGTTGAAAAGCATATTATGATGTTAGTCAAGTGCAGGGACAGGCTACATGATCATCATCAGAACCTCTGTATTTTTTTTTTTTTTTGACAGTCTCACTCTGTCGCCTAGGCTGGAGTGCAGTGGCATGATCTTGGCTCACTGCAACCTCTGCCTCCCAGGCTCAAGCAATTCTCCTGCCTCAGCCTCCCAAGTAGCTAGGATTACAGGTGTGTGCCACCATGCCCAGCTAATTTTTTGTATTTTTAGTAGAGACAGGGTTTCACTATGTTGGCCAGCCTGGTCTCAAACTCCCAGCCCCAGGTAATCCACCCGCCTCAGCCTCCCAATGTGCAGGGATTACAGGTATGAGCCACTGCGCCCGGTCTGTATTTTACTTTCAAGACTAGCCTGGCTGACATGGTGAAACCCTGTTTCTACTAAAAATACAAAAATTAGCCAAGTGTGGTGGCACACACCTGTCATCCCAGCTATTCGGGAGGCTGAGGCAGGAGAATGGCTTGAACCCGGGAGGCAGAGGTTGCGGTGAACAGAGATCGCCACTGCACTCCAGCCTGGGTGATATAGCGAGACTCTATCTCAAAAAGAAAAGAAAAAAAGAAAAAAGAAATTTTGTGTTTTTTTTTTTAATTGGGGAGTTTATAGCATCGTTACTATCAAAAAGGGCTTAGCCAAGCAGTCCGAGACAGGAGGAATTTCTCTGAATTTATAGCTCCAGACTTTACACTGCTGGCTGTTATGTACCTTCAATCAGCAAAGAAGGTAAACTCCAAAACTGATTGCAATTACATAATCATTTCCTTAATGAACAAACATATTTAAATTCTAGGGAGATTTAAACTTAGGTATGAAAATGATTAAATAAATCAAACCAAAAGTTAAGCAAAAAATTTAAAACAAAAATAGAATAATATATAAATAAAATGTGAAATATTTCATTCAACAAATTACAAAAGGCCTCAAAAAAGATTTATTAGAGTAAGACCTTAAGATGAGCTTAACAGCTTATGAACCAGGTTTGAAATGTTAACTTCAATAAATAAAGTTTTAATTTTTAGAAGTCAAAGTAATCCATGATGAATTTTCTCTCTGCCTATGACAGAGTAACTATTCCAAACAAACAGCCCTTCTAAGCACAACAACAAATGTAGACAAAAAATATAAGAAGAAACCATTGAAGAGTTCTATCTGATAAAAGCAACCAAAGTGGCCAGGACATAAGGAACCAAAATCCTGGAATGGAGGGACTGAAGCACTGAAATAAACTCTGCGTTCTGCGTGCCCTTTCCTCTAGAGATGGGTATTTGCACATGAAAATTGCACACACCTGGGGCACAGCTCAGACCAACTAAGCAAAAGGAAGCTGCTAGAAGAAATGAGTCTGCTTACTGAAGCCTCTACTGTTTCTGAGCAAATATTTCAGCAGTCTCTCAGCACTAAGGAGACAAAGTTTTGCTGGAGTTGAGGGCCTAGCAAAGAGGAGCCCTGGAAAGAGATCCCAGAAGCATTATGCTCTGGGAATGTGAGCAAACCAAAAAACCAGCCTCTGCTCAATCAAGGCAATCTGCTCAGACTGCTAGAAGAAAGTCAAATCCACTCTGTAAGAAGATGTCATGTAAATTTTCAATCAAAAATTGCCAGGCATTGGGAACCTCTCTGAATCTGCTGTGGTTCTGAGGGCTGCCTGATTCACGAATTCTAAGTTTAAACATAATGAAAAAAATTTTTTTAATTGCAAGGCATGCCAAAAAAAAGAACCTGATGTTCCAGAAGTGAGAAAATGGAAACCAACCCACAAGTAACCTAGACTGGAGTTAACAGACATTGACATTAAAACAAAAGATTGATGTGCTTAAGAAAATTAAAAGACGGACTATCACCGAGGAACCAAGATCTATAAAAACAAATGAAAATTAAGAATTCAATAGATGAGTTTAACAACAGCTTTCCTTATTTAGACACAAAGTAGGAAAGAGAATTTAGTGAACTGGAAGACTAGTATACAGAAAACATACAGGACGAAAATTATGAATGATGAAAATCATCACCATGAAAGAGGGAAAAATCTCCTAATTAAAAAAAATGAGAACTACATAAAAGAATATAACAAACAAATGGGATAAGATGAAAAAGGTCTGTCATACATATACCTGAAAGAGGTCTATCATACACATACCTGAAAGAGGTCTATCATACACATACCTGAAAGAGGTCTGTCATACACATACCTGAAAGACCTGAAAGAGGAGGGAAAATGCAGCAAAACATGTACTTAGACAGAATCTGTATTTGAAGAAATACTGGCCAGTATTTTCCAAAACCAATAAAGATATTAAGCCACAAATTGAAGAAACCCTAGGAACACCACAGAGGATAAATACAAGATAACTAAATCTAGGCACACATAATAAAACTGCCAAAAACCAAAGTCATCTCCTAATAACTGTTTCTGTAATCCAGAAACATACCATATTTACAAGTCTATAAATCTGGAGCCTGGAAAAGTAGAAACCATTTAAAGACTGACACCCAGCAAATTCAAGGTACATGCATGTGTCTGAATCTGTGAACACAATGAATGGTAATCATTAGCCAAAATTCTGTTCTCTGGAAGCAGTGAAAGAGAAGGCACAAATACAGTCAGTCAGCAGCCCTGTCCTTAAGTTCTGCATCTGAGGATTCAACCAACCAAAAATCAAAAATATTTAAAAATAGGGCATGGTGGTTCATGCCTGTAATCCCAGCACTTTGGGAAGTAGAGGCAGGAAGATCATTTGAACGAAGGAGTTCGAGATCAGCCTGCACAACATGGTGAAATCCCATCTCTATCAAAAACACAAAAAATTAGTTGGGTATGGTGGTGCCCGCTCATGATCTCAGCTACTTGGGAGGCTGAGGCAGGAAGATCGCTTGTGCCCAAGAGGTGGAGATTGCAGTGAGACAAGATTGTGCCACTGCACTCCAGCCTGAGTGACAGAGCAAGACCCCATCTCAAAAAAAAAAAAAAAAATATATATATATATATATTAAAATAAATATAAATGGATGGTTGTGTTGGTACAAAACACGTACAAATTTTTTTCTCATCATTATTTCCTAAACAATACAGTATCACAACTATTTATATAACATTTACATTGCATTAGGTATTATAAGTAATCTAGAGATGATTTAAAGTATATGGAACCATGCATGTACGTTATATGCAAATACTATGCCATTTTATATTAGGAACTTGAGCATATGTGGATTTGGGTGTCCAAGGGGAGTCTTGGAACCAATTCCCCATGGATCTCTAGATATAACGGTAATGTATGGAATGGCTGGACTTCACACCTTTAAAAAAGTTTTAAACCATCTCCTCATGTCTTCAGAAACTAAAATACACCAATTCCAACAATAGCAATCACTTCTCCTACTGCCATCCCCATTTGATGTTCATTCAGCCACTGAGGACACTTTCTAACCTTCTCTCAAGACTTCTTAAGAGTATCAAATAACTTATTGCTTGCATTTAAATAGGTCACTGACTCAAGATGAAAATTTTAAAGAGATTTTGTGAGGCTTCCACAAACAAAAGGCAACGACTAGAGCTAAAGTACCCAAAAAAGAGCGATTACCCATGCCCATACAAGACAGAAGCTAACACTTATAAATACAATCACAATCTTGGAAGTGTGTGCAGAGAAAGAGTTTGCCTTTCTTGTGACAAGATTAAATGTATAATTCACATTACCCAAGAGCTGCTTCATTCCTGGCTGGAACTCTAACAATCTTCCCTGGGGCGATGCAGGGCCTTAGTCATTCATGAGTCACAAACCAAGTGATTAGACAGGTATAACCAAGGCACCATCCAGCTGAAGGACATTACATCAAGGACAAAGGAGAAAACTAAATCAAACTTCAATTCTTTTTTTTTCAGAGATGGAGTCTTGCCCTGTTGCCCAGGTCGGCATGATCTCAGCTCACAGCAACCTCCGCCTCCTGGGTTCAAGCAGTTCTCCTGCCTCAGCCTCTTAAGTAGCTGGGACTTGCACGCCACCACACCCAGTAATTTTTTGTGTTTTAGTATAGATGGAGTTTCACCATGTTGCCCAGGCTAGTCTCAAACTCCTGAGCTCAGGCAATCCACCCACCTCGGCCTAGCAAAGTGCTAGG
Organism: Plecturocebus donacophilus; assembly: GCA_004027715.1. NCBI lineage: Eukaryota > Metazoa > Chordata > Mammalia > Primates > Pitheciidae > Plecturocebus > Plecturocebus donacophilus. Next base: position 29,802 of record PVKP010022497.1, on the reverse strand, counting down.
ATTACAGGCGTGAGCCACCACGCCCAGCTCCCAAACTTTAATTCTAATACCAATATGGATCAATACACTTACTCTAAGAAAAAAATATAGTAAAGACAAAATAAAGAAAATATAACAACTCAGCACCAGACTCATCTCAAAGTGCCCCATCTCTAATTAATATAGTATTCTGGGTCTAGGGAACTCTCTAAAAGTAACAACTACATTTAAGCAAACACCAGTCTTTTCCCTATGGTCAGAAGCTTTCTAAATACCCAATCACACAACTAGATGTCCCTACAACAAAAATCAACCTCCCACCTATTGCTGTTTCCTTATTTGCAGAATACCTGCTAATGTTAATCTGGTTTTTTTTTTCCCCCCTTTCTGTGTCCTAGACACCCTGCAAAGACCTTAAGTAAAAGGAAGCCTCCAAATGGCTTTACACCTTGCCTGATCCCAGCCTATTCATGTTATCTGGCCTGATTATGTATCTTAGCCTGATTATGTACCTTGGCCGAAAAGCCCTTTCAAACAAGACAACAGCTTTGCATATGGAGATTCCCCAGCCCTCCCATCCCTTTCCTGCTGGTCTACCTATATTATTCATACCTCGCCTCTCTTGTTGCTTTCTAACTAGCAAGGCCACATTTTTACCTTTTTTTTTTTAGACAGAGTTTTGCTCTTTTTAGATGGAGTTTTTCTTTTGCTGCCCAGGCTGGAGTGCAATAGCGCAATCTCAGCTCACTGCAACCTCCGCCTCCTGGGTTCAAGTGATTCTGCTGCCTCAGTCTCCCTAGTAGCTGGGATTACAGGTGGATGCTAATTTTTGTACTTTTAATAGAGACAGGGTTTCACCATGTTGGCCAAGTCTGGTTTCGAACTCCTGACCTCAGGTGATCCACCCGCCCCGCCTCCCAAAATGCTGGGATTATAGGAGCAAGCCACTATACTGGGCACATTTTTACTTTTTTGAGAAGTTTAAACATTTGTCTTCAATATATGCTGGTACTCTATTATCAAAATGATAATCTGCATTAAAGATACCATATTTCTCAATTTTGTTTACTCTTTATCAAACTCTTAATTGTATAGACCACTATTTACAATTGGAAAACTCAAATTGTACAACTCAAAACAGCATTTTCACACAATGAAATCTGAGACAACTGGAACTATTGTACATGTTGGTAGAAGCGAAGATAGTCTCAAGTTGAGAATTCCAGGTTCTACTCTTCCATTGTTTTTTCTAGGATGATACTAGTATATGAAGTTTCACTCTACAGTTTACTCTATAGGGCATGCTGTGTAAGTTACACACCTCTTTAAACTGTTTACTGAGGTTAATCCCAAAAGATAACAATCCTGAGCAGTTAGGGGCCTCATATCACTGTCAGATGATTGCTACATTTAACAATGGAAAGGAAAAGGAACACAAAATCTGAAGTTTCACTTCCATAAATTGTTTCTTGTCTTTCAAAGGTATTATCTTTTAAGGTATTCCTTTTAAAAGGTTGATCCATGGGTTTTCATGTTGTCTCTGATTTGACAGATTTGTCCTGAGAGGTCCGATGTTGATTATATTCAGGCCCAAGCCCTGCTCAGTATGGTGGTTTCAGAGTTAAACTGGCTAGGTGCTCTAGGATCCCACAACATGGCAGCACAACGATCTAGAGAACACAGCCTGATGCCCAACAGACAGGAAGAGACCCCATCACAGAAGGGCTGTATGGTCAGTGAGAAGCCACCGAGGCCTTTTAATGAGGAAAGACTCATGACACTAAAGGAACACTCTAGGCTGGGCCAGGCACGGTGGCTCTCGTCTGTAATCCCAGCACTTTGGGAGGCTGCCTGAGCAGATCGCCTGAGGTCAAGAGTTTGAGACCAGCTTGGCCAACATGATAAAAACCCATCTCTACTAAAAGTACAAAAATTAGCCAGGCATGCTGGTGTGCATTTATGATCCCAGATACTCGGGAGGTTGAGGCAAGAGAATCACTTGAGCTCAGAAGGCAGAGGTTGCAGTGAGCCGAGATTGGGCCACTGTACTCCAGCCTCGGTGACAGAGCAAGAGCCTGTCTCAATCAATCAATCAATCAATCAACACTCTGGCTGTTGTATGGAGAATAACAGGGGGAGAGAGAGGCAAGTGTGGAATCAAAGACTAGTGGGGAGGTGACTGTAAAAACCCAAGGGAGCCGTGCTTGGGCAAGAGAGGCTATGACAGAGGGGACATCAAAGGTTAAGGGTCTGAGAGGGATGAATTTTTGTTAAAAACTCAGAACCACAAAAAAAAAAAAAAAACAAAAAAAACCCCTCAGAATCACAACCAAGACTCTCATGGATGACAAATCTGCCCACCCTCCTTGGGTCTTCAGTATGCAATAATGTATCACTGTTAGGTTTTCTTAAATGTTACTTTAGAGCAAATAAAAATCCTTTGCCAACTCCCCTGAGGGTTCTCTAGCGGGGGCCCTAGAAATTAAACTGACAATAGACAGGTTAATACGACAAAAAAAAAAAGTTTCCTTACATAAGTAAGCACGGGAGTTTCATAAACTAATCAGACTCAAGAACAGGTCCAGATGGTTGAGACAGTTTGTTTTGTTTTTTGTTTTTTGTTTTGGAGACAGAGTTTTGCTCTGTCACCCAGGCTGGAGTGCAATGGCGCGATCTCAGCTCATTGCAACCTCCACCTCCCAGGTTCAAGCGATTCTCTTACCTCAGCCTCCCAAGTAGCTTTGATCACAGGTGTGTGCCACCATGCCCGACTAATTTTTGTGTTTTTAGTAGAAATGGGGCTTCCTCACGTTGGCCAGGCTGGTCTCAAACTCCTGACCTCAGGTGACCCGCCTGCCTCACCCGCCCAAAGTGCTGGGATTACAGGCAATTAAGACTTACATACAAATTTCTAAAGAAAACGGGGTCTAAGGCTTCTGGGGGCAAGTTATGGCAAGGGAAGGGAAGAGGAGCGGAGGATCAGTTAAGTCCCTCTCAGGTGAAAAGAGCTATCTTGGAGAGACACCTTTACAAATGGAAATTTTCTTGATAAATATAAATGCTCTCTTTTAATACGATAAATTTATACTCTATTTTTTTGGCAGTTAGGGTGAGTTAGAACTTTTCATATATCCGGTGGTTTCCAACTGCCTTTGGCTCAAAATAATCCAAGTGCCAAGAACAGGAAAAGAATTATTTCAAGCACAAATACGCAAAGGTAAGCTCTTGTACCTTTTGCATAATTAATTAACTGGAATAGATTTTACAAAGAGAACTTTAGCTAAAAATCCCAAAACCAGATGAGCTACCCAAAGACAGTCAAAAGGACATACTCCTCTATGTAGTATAGGGAGAAGGCCCAGGCATAAAGGTGAAAAGCCTACAGAGACTGGTAATAGCTGGTTGTGCAACACAGAATATAAGTTCAAGCATATTTTGGGTGGCATTTTCCAGTACCCTTCACTAGAGACCCACATTCACTTGAGCATCCGAGTTTGAGCTGTTTTCAGAGCGGCAGCGATGGATGTAAAATATCATATACAGTTTTAAAGTTTAATACCTTGGCGGCTGTAGTAAGTTTCAAAATCCATAAAGATCTTTGCCCTTGACCTTTCCTTTAATGATCCTGACCTCCCTGCTACACCTCAGCCAGGCATTCTCCCACCTTGTCACTGTGAATAAAGACACTCTCTCCTCACTCCCATCTTTTCAGCTCACTCTCTCCAGTTATCAGAGGCTCTTGTTCGTTAACAGAGACTCTCTGTTCCCATGAGATGCTTTTTAGACAACCTATCAGTTAGGCGGTCTAGAATTCGCATGAGAGAATATGCCATTGTGGCATAAAAATTATTTTGAGTTAAAGGCATTTGAACTCATGAAATCCCTTATCTGCCCAAAAGCAGAGCCTCCCAAAAGAATTCAAAAAGAACTTAACTGTCATAAATCCCCTTCCTGGGAAAACTAGGAAAAATGAACTCTGATTGTAGACATTATCACAAAATTATCACATCTCCTATTTCCTCTCCAAAGGGCCCATGTATCTTTTCTAAAAGTAATTTGTTTTCATAGAAGTGCCTTTCTCTCCTCCACTCCTTCCCCTATGTGTGGTAGCATGTAAACCCCAAATTCTAATAGCTTCTTTGAGTCACATTTTTTTTGAATCTGTTATTAAATCAGTTTAATCTGCATGCCCCAGATACTGAACTTAAGAGGGTAGAGGAAAAGATTTTCCTCCCCTACACTGTAGACAAAGAATTTTAACAACTGAGGGCTGAAGCTTTGTTTACAATCATAGAGATTAGGAAGCACCATTAAGAGATGTGTAATTTGACAAAGTTGAAAATTAGCAACTTCATTCATTCCCACAAATAATACAACAAGCCACTTACAGACAATAATCTGGTTCCTGATATGTAAAAAATCTACAAATAGAGTCCAAAGAAGTGATTTATTATGTATTGCAGTTCATCATCACTGGGTCAGACTAATGAAAATTATCTATGCTGCTTTCCACTTTCTCTAGCAACATGTAAGAGAAATAAGGGAGAAAAAAAGTAAGAGCTCACCACTAGATATATGTGGTTGCTACTCAGCACTTGAAATGTGGTTCATGTGATGGAGAAACTCCATTTTCAATGCTACTTGATTTCAATTCACTTAAATTTAAGTATCACTTGGGCTGGTGGCTACCATATTGGACAATGCAAATCTAGCATTTATTCTTTTAAGATACATTTCTCACCCTTGGGCTACTTTATAAAGCAAGTTTATAATACCATAAAAGATACACATAGGCTGGGTACAGTGGCTCACACCTGTAGTCCCAGCACTTTGGGAGGCCTAGGCAGGTGGATCACGAGATCAAGAGTTTGAGACCAGCCTAGCCAACATGGTGAAACCCTGTCTCTCCTAAAAATACAAAAATTAGCTGGGTGTGATGGCACACCTGTAGTCCCAGATATTTGGGAGGCTGAGGCAGGAGAATCACTTAAATCCAGGAAGCGGAGGTCGCAGTGAGCCGAGTTTGTGCCACTGCACTCCAGCCCAAGTGACAGTGACAGTGCAAGACTTTGTCTCAAAAAAAAAAAAAAAAAGATACACATAGTTGCTGTATCTTCTATCAGACAAACTCATTCTGAGTTTCAAAATAGCACAAAACTCTGGTAGTACTATTATATTTCTTTCAAAAATAAGTAAGTGCTCTATACTTCAGGTTGAGTATAATAAATCTGTAAGATGAGCAAGTGTGGCAATAGCTGAAAAGAAAATGCTTAATTCTTTAGAACTGTCTTCTAAATGATTGCTAAACTGAACTCAACCTCTTTCCTCAAGCCCAATGAGGAGACTCCCAAAGAGTTAAAAAACTGATCTCTAAATAGAATTCACATTTACTAAAATGACATTTTTTCACCAAACATAACATTCCCATTCCTTAAGTAAGTTTCATAGTTTTACTCAGAATTTATACCAGTGGGAGGTCAATGAAAGAAAAACTGACCAGGCAAAGTGGCTTAGCCTGTAATCACAGCACTTGAGGAGGCATGATTAAATATTACTCACTCCTGGTCTCAAGCGGTCCAGGAGGTAGGTGAATCACTTGAGCCCAGGAGTTTGAGACCAGCCTGAGCAACATGGTAAAACTCTGTCATGTTGCGGTGACTTTTTTACAAAAAAAAATTTAAACCCATTTTTTTTATAAGAAGTTTAGCCAGGCATGATGGTGCACAATTGTGATCCCAACTAATGGGAAAGCTGAGGTGAGAGGATCCCTTGAGAGTCCATGAGATGGAGGCTGCAGTGAATCGTGATTGTTCCACTGAAATGCAGCCTAGGCAAGAGTAATCCTGTCGAAAAGAAAAGAAAAAGGAGAAGGAAGGAAGGAAGGGAGGGAGGGAGGGGGCAGAGGAAAGAAACAAAGGAAAGAGAAAGAAAGATTGAAAGAAAAGAGAAAGAAGAAAGAAAGAAAGAGAAAAAGAAAGAAAGAAAGAAAGGAAAGAGAAAGAAAGAAAAAGAAAAAGAAAAAGAAAGAAAGGAAAGAAAAGAAAAAGAAAGAGAAAGAGTAAAAAAGGAAACCTTAAGAATCCATTTAACCCTTCCAGGCACCCTCGAGGGCTTCCCTATAAAAGTCCCAAAGTGCCTGGCACCATTGTGACCAAAATCCCAGCTGTGAGACTGAAGCGGGAGGATCTTTTGAGCACAGGAGATCAGCCTGGGCAACATGACAAGACCCTGTCTCAAAAAAAATGTCCCTAAGATCTGTAGCAATATATGCCAGTATTTAGATTATAGCTTTAACAATTCAGCATTAAAACATCCTGCAAGCTTGAGTCACAGAGCATGAACTTTATTTTGATTTGTGCTCTTTGTCCTCATGTATATCCTATGCTAAGTACATAGAAAAATGATATTTATAAAAGTATTTCCTTTAGACTTCCTTACAAATCTGCAATTTCTGAAAGTCATATTTGCATTTGAAAATTGAATTTCCTGGCCAGGCGTGGTAGCTCACGCCTGTAATCCAAGCAATTTGGAGGCCAAGACAGGTGGATCACCTGAGGTCAGGAGTTCAAGACCAGCCTGACCAATATGGTGAAACCCTGTCTTATTTAAAAAAAAAAAAAACAGAAAACTGAATTTCCCTAGAGATGCTGGCTATCATAAAAGCAGAGACCTGATATCTACTATTTTTGTGTCCTTCAGAGTTCCTCATATCCTGTTCTCAATTATTTCTATTAAGTGAAAGATTAAATCAGTGTATTGTACTCTGTTGCAAGGTAGTTCATGCCTGTAATTCCAGCACTTTGGGAGGCCAAGGAGGGTGGATCACTAGAGGTCAGGAGTTCAAGACCAACCTAGTCAATATGAAACTCTGTCTCTACTGAAAATACAAAAAATAGCCCTGCATGGTGGCAGGTGCCTGTAATCCCAGCCACTCAGGAGGCTGAGGCAGAAGAATCGCTTGAACCCGTGAGGCAGAGGTTGCAGTGGGCTGAGATCATGCCACTTCACTCCAGTCTGGGCAATAGAGCGAGACTCAGTCTCAAAAAAAAGGAAGTATCAACATCATGTACCCAATATGACACACTGAGATAGAAATTTAACTTCTGTGACATTTTCCCCAAAATATGGAACATTCATCTAATCATGACAGTAAACATCAAACAAATACAAATTGAGGGGCATTCTACAAATTAACTGACCAGGTCTTCTTCACCAGTGCCACTACGAAAAAACAGCGAAAGGCTGCGGAACTGTCACAGATCAGGGAAAATTAAGGATATTTAGCAGTTAAATGCAAAGTGAGGTCATCGATTCCAACCCAGGCAGAAAAAGGACGGTGGAAAGACAAGTGAAATCCAAATGAAGTCTGTAGTTTAGTTCATTGTATTACAGTAGCATGCCCATGTTATCAGTTTTGGCCCTCGTTATGTATGATATTATGGGAACTCTGTACTTTTTTTTTTTTTGGCAAATTTTCAGTAACTCTCACATTATTTCAAAATTGAAAGTTATTATAAACAATAAAATAACGAACATCTTTCAATGTTTACAATGGAAGGGTAATGTTAGACTTAACATGCCATTTTTGTTGTTGAAGTCTTCCTCACCAAGATCTACACAATCCAGTCAAAGCTGTACTCTGAAAGCATTGTTTTGTAAAGAATATCACGTCATAAACATCCTTTCCTTTTTACTCTGGTGTATTTACCGCTGGCTGACATTCAAATGATAGGAGAGCTGTGAGATCCTCCTCAAAACCAAGCTTGAGGGGATGTCTCTGGCACTGAGAGGGGAGTAACAGCACTCAACCCCTTATGTTCTGGGGATAGGTAAATGACAAATTATTGGTCAATCTTTCCAAAATACTAACATTAACAAATTTTCCCTCCACCTGTAGTAACTTCTATGCTCAGTGGGTTTTTATCCATCCAATATCAACTTTAGCTTCATACATATTTGGAGAAAGGCCAAGAGTTTTACCAACCCACACAACACACTATGGAATCCCGAATCAGTTTGCACCAGAGCATCATTTTCCGAAAAACTACTCTGAATTGTCAGTTTTAAATTGCACACCCACTTTCAAATGAAACTGAGAGAGGCTAAAAAACGTAGTCATCTCGTTCCAACGGTTATCTATTTTCAAACAAATGCATACACAATGCCCACCGACCTTTCCAGACACACACTCTCAGTGCATTGGCTTTTACCATTTACTCACTCAGCTCAATAGCGCTGGGTCTTAACCAGAGGCTCAGGATCTCAGGATGCGCGCGCCCAGAGGCAGAGCTTTAACAATCATTGATGTAAACGTTGATCAATCATTGATGTAAATGATGTCAGCCGGACCGTCAAACAAACCCTAAAGCAGCAGTTTAAACTTAAAAAGGGCACCAAGCTTGTGCACCGTGCATTCCCAAATCCTCCCCAGCTCCTCTCCCGGCTGCCCCCTGGCTAAGTCTCTCAATCTCAGCGGGAGTGGCGGGAACTGCCTATTCCCTCCAGCGCGCCCGGAACCGTGTGTGTGGGCACAGCCCCTTCCCAGGACCACACCAGGCGTGCCCACGCGCTCCCCTGGCGCCGGACGCTCACCCCCGTGGCGGCCGGCGAGGACACTATCGGAACCAGCGGCGGTTGCCGGCCTCAGGAGACCCGGACATCGAGGGTGTGGGCTCAGGCAGCGCCTCGGGCTGTGGACAGCCAGAGCTGAGCGCTGTGGCCCCTCCCCCGTGTCTCTCCTGGGTCGGGGTTCGCCGGCCGGGGTTAGGCGTGGCACCGCCTGCCGGGCAGCGATAACCGCCCTGCGACCCCGCTGAGAGCGCACACGTGTCCCGCGGCGCTAAGCCGCCTGCTGGACGGGAACGGCCCTCCCACGGGACTAGGGTCACCGAGACGACTATGCCGAGACACGCAGGAACAAGCCAAATGGGGATGGTACGAAATGGATCGAGGTGATTAACTCCGAGAATCACCAGGCGCTCATCGGGCTGATCAATACCTCGTCTGATCTAGATGGGTTGGGTCGCCACCAGCGGCTGGAGCGCCGAAGCACCGGGGACGCTGACGCGCAGGTTGGCCAGCCACAAGCGCTCCTCAACCCCAGAGCAAGTAAGTGGGTGGTTTCCGGTGAACGGGCGCCTAAGAAAGTGGAGCGCCCTGCTTGCGCCCCAGGGCCTAAAAAAATCAGGGACTGAATCTAACCCAGGGAGGGAAAGGGGAGAAACTTTAATGAAAATATTACCATAGTTTAAATATTATTCTTCACACTCCTGTGATTGACGTACTTCTGTGCAATATTCTGATTGTGTGGAAAGGCTGGAAAGTGATTGCATAGGTTTAGGAAACGGGCCATCAGGCTTTGTGAGTATAGCCGTACCAACATCTACCTTCGGGTACATGCGTCTACCCTAGGAAATTAGTACCTGCGTGCAGATCTTTTCTGGTTTGCATTTACAAACAAAAATCATAATATCACTTAAATTCTTTAAGTTAACACTAGGAATAACTATTAATTGTTCACCCAATGCAGGAAAATTTTAGTCAGGAAGCCTATATAAGAAAATTGACTGTAGGTAATGTTTTTAAAAGAATTTTTAAAATACCTTACCGCATGCTTTTTAAAAGAACTTTAAGGTATATATACATAATGCGTCCCAACATTTGGGTAAAAATATTCTTTTGAATTAATTTCTGTCAGTTTCAAGACCCTTAAAGACCTATGTAGAAATACATTTAGTCATACCTCATTTTAAGACAAAATTAAGGCCTTCGTGGTGGCTCATACCTGTAATCCCAGCATTTAGGGATGCTAAGGCAGGCGGATCACTTGAGGCCAGGAATTCGAGACCAGCCTGGCCAACATGGCGAAACCCTGTCTCTACTAAAAATACAAGTTAGCTGGGTGTGGTGACAAGCCACTTGGGAGGCTGTAGTCGTAATCCCAGCTACTCAGGAGGCTGAGGAACAAGAAGGGCTTGAACCTGGGAGGCAGAGGTTGCAATGACCCACAATCCTACCACTGCACTCCAGCCTGGGCCACAGAGTGAGACTCTGTCTCAAAAAAAGAAAAAGGAAAAAAAAATTAAGATAACATTTTCTTTTCTTTATTATTATACTTTAAGTTCTGGGGTACACATGCAGGATTGTTACATAGGTATACACATGCCATGGTGGTTTGCTGCATCCATCCTCCTGTCATCTACATTAGGTATTATAAAGTTTTCAGACTTGGCCTTTAATGATTGTTTGCAAAAACTGAAAAATCTCCAAAGAATAAATTTTATTTTAATTTTCTTTTTAGCTCACCCAGACGAGTGAAAAGAATAAAATTTTATGATACCAGAAAAAGTGAAAACATTTCCAGCAAGATCTGAAGGCACTAAGGAGGAGACCTAATAAAAATGGAGAAAACACACATGAAATTGATATGAAGCACACTTTTAAAAATGGGTACTAAGTTGAATACAGCATTCTTTAATTATGTAAAATAAAAACAAATCAAAAACCTAAACATAGAGGCCAGGCACGGTGGCTCACACCTATAATCCTAGCACTTTGGGAGGCCAAGGTGGGTGGATCACCTGAGGTCAGGAGTTCGAGACCAGCCTGGCCAACATGGTGAAATCCTGTCTCAACTAAAAATATAAAAATTAGCCAGGTATGATGGTGCATGCCTGTAATCCCAGCTACCCCAGAGGCTGAGGCAGGAGAATCGCTGGAACCAGGGTGGCAGAGGCTGCAGTGAGCCAAGTTTGTGCCACTGTACTCTGGCTTGGGCAACAAAGCAAGACTCCATCTCACAAAAAAAAAAGAAAAGAAAAGAAAAGAAAATTTCGGGGCAAGGAGTGGTGGCTCACCCCTGTAATCCCAACACTTTGGGAGGCAGAGGCCAGAAGACCGCTGGAGCCCAGGAATGCAGGACCAGCCTGGGCAACATAGTGAGACCCTATCTCAACAAAAAAAAAGAATTTTTAATTACACTGGGTGTGGTGACTCACACCTGTAATCCCCGCACTTTGGGAGGCTAAGGCCAGAGGACTGCTTGAGCCCAAGAATTTGAGACCAGCCTAGGCAACACAGGGAGCCCCTGTCTCTACAAAAAAAAAAAAAATTGTTTTTAATTAGTTGGATGTGATAGCACATGCCTGTGGACCTAGCTACTTTTGGGGCTAAGGTGGAAGGATTGCTTGAGCCTGGGGGTTCAAAGCTGCAGTGAGCCATGATCAGAGTGAGACCTCACTCTAAAAAAAAAAAAGAAAGAAAATAGCAGGAAAGTGTTCATTTTTTCTGGGTAGTAACATGGAATGTTTTTTATCTTGTGCAAATCAGTCTCCTTTGGACCAGTGACTTATCTATAAAATGAGAAAGGTCAATTGTTTTTCATTATAAAAGTTACAAATTTCTAAATTTGTTACATCAAATTTAGAAAATTGTAACTTTTATAATGAAAAAGTGGATTTTGTTTAAAAGTAAAATAAATTGATAAAATATACATATAAAGACACATGACAATATTTAGAGTCATATCATCACTTGAAATAGGACTAAAACTAAAAAGTTTTCTGCCTTTAGTCTAATTTTTAAAATATTTTAGTTTGTAATTTTTTCATATAAGTCAGTTTATTTGCTAACTAAAGTTATACTGGGGAAGTGGTAAATTAAATAAAAATTAAAAATAAAGCTATATACTAATATATATTAGGATGAGATTCCTAATATATATTAGGTTCCTAACCTCATCCTAATACTTAATCAAATTCTATTTGATAAGTTCAGATGAAAGCCTGCATTTTATAAATGTATTGCATTGTATAGAAATGAGTCATTTTAAATTGTAAGTTAGCATTGTTTTTGGAGCTAGTCATAGAATTTTAGAGAAAAGGGACCTTCCATTTTAGGTCAGATGTTAGATGACCTTCCTCATTTTATAGATAAGTCACCGGTCCAAAGGAGACTGATTTGCACAAGGTTGAAGGTTAAATGACTCAGTCTTCCAGGCCATTGCCATCTGCCCTCCACCATATGACCTTTCTTTTATTTTACCAGACAAGAGTCACTGTCCAGTATTTATAGAGCCCCATAGACTTCTGCTGAATGCCTGTGCACCAGTTGCAAAGAGCTGTTAAGGCCCCAGTATGGTACATTTCTTAGTGCTTACTCCAAAGGTGAACTCCAGAATTGTCAATTTTCCCCTGGCAAGTTCAGGTTTCAGACAGGGATTCACCATGGGCCTGGGGGCATTTGGGTTACATATATAACAGAGGTATTCAGTCCAAGTGTATCTATTTTCACTACCACTCCAAGTTAAAATAAAAATAGTGGAAGAGAGGCTCTATGCACAGTATTCCCTCACAGGCCCCCTCACAGCTATCAGGGCCTTTGACTGATTTGGCAAGAGAAAATTCAGTCTATAATGATGCAAAAAGTTATTGTAAATAAAATAATGGAAACAGTTTAAACAACTCTTCCTAAAGATTTCAGTATAAAAGGAAGGTGAGAGAAAGAAATATAGCTAGAGGATACTTTAGGGTTCAGAGAAAATATTCATTTGGTTTGAATTAGACAGACTAGAACATGTGTGCATGCCAGGAGGACAAGCCATAAAGAAAGAAAGGTGGTTATTGGTAGTAATGGGATCCAGAGGAATTAGAAAAGAAAAGGGAAACTTCAGAATCCCTCATGCTCTTCTTTTCTAACTTGGCTCAGGCAGAATGGCTCCCACAAAGAAAGGTGGCGAGAAGAAGGACCATTCTGCCATAAATGAGGTAGTGACCAAGAATACACCATCAGCATTCACAAGCGCATTCATAGAGTGGGCTTCAAGAAGTGTGCCCCTGGGGCACTCAGAGAGATCCAGAAATTTGCCATGAAGGAGATGGAAACTCAGATGTATGCATCAATACCAGGTTCAACAAAGCTCTCTGGGCCAAAGGAATAAGGAATATTCCATACCACATCTGCGTGCAGTTGTCCAGAAAACAAAATAAGGATGAAGATTCATTAAAACAAGCTCTATAATTTGGCACGTACCTGGTTACCTATGTACCTGTTACCACTTTCAAAAATCTACAGTCACTGTGGATGAGAACTAACCAGCATCAAATACATCAAAGTTATAAAATTGCATTAAAAGAAAAAAAAGGACATGGTTTTGCTGTGTCCCTACCCAAATCTCATCTTTTTTTTTTTTTTTTTTTGAGACGGAGTCTTGCTCTGTCACCCAGGCTGGAGTACAGTGGCATGATCTCGGCTCAGTGTAATCTCTGCCTCCTGGGTTCAAGAGATTCTCCTGTCTCAGACTCCTGAGTAGCTGGAATTACAGGCATGTGCTACCACACCAAGCTAATTTTTGTATTTTTAGTAGTGACGGGGTTTTGGTACGTTGGCCAGGCTGGTCTCAAACTCTTGACCTCAGGTGATTCACTGCCTCAGCCTCCCAAAGTGCTGGGATTACAGGCATGAGCCACCACACCCAGTGACCTCTTGAATTGTAGTTCCCATAATCCCCACATGTTGTGGGAGGGACCTGGTGGGAGGTAATTGAATTATGGGGGCGATTACTCCCATGCTGCTCTTCTCCTGATAGTGAATTCTCACAAGATCTGATGGTTTTATAAGGGGCTTTTCCCTTTTTGCTCGGTACTTCTCCTTCCTGACACCATGTGAAGAAGGATGTGTTTGCTTCCCCTTCTGCCACAATTACAAGTTTCCTGAGGCCTTCCAGATATGCCGAACTGTGAGCCAGTTAAACCTCTTTCCTTTATAAATTACCCAGTCTCAGGTATGTCTTAATAGCAGCAGCAGAACAGACTAATACAGAAACTTTTTTAGAAAATTATAGCAAAAGGGAAGGAAGTTGGATATATGTTCATGAAGGTAAATTGGTTTTTTGCTGTTGTTTTTGTTTCTGAGACAAAGTCTCTCTGTTGCCCAGGCTGGAGTGCAGTGGCACAATCTTGGCTCACCACAATCTCCACCTCCCAGGTTCAAGCAATTCTCCTGCCTCAGCCTCCCGAGTAGCTGGGATTACAGGCATGCACCACCACACCTGGCTAACTTTTGTATTTTTAGTAGAGACAGCGTCTCAGCATGTTGCCTAGGCTGGTCTCAAACTCCTGGCCTCAAGTGATCTGCCTGTCTTAGACTCCCAAGGTGCTGTGATTACAGGCATGAGCCACCACACCTGGGAGGTAAGTATTTTAATTAGAGAAAATTGAAATAAATTATCTAGCCCATAACTATACTTTCTCTCTGAAGTTGATGGATGTGCTGAAGGTATGGGTGTGAATGGCTAATTTAGGATATGGGAAAATGATGAATGTTTGAATCGACTTGTATTAGTTTTCTATTGCTGCTATTAAAAATTGCCACAAACTTAGTGGTTTAAGATAACACAAGTAATATTACATTTCTACAGGTCAGAAGTCTAAAATGGGTCTGGTGGTCTAAAATCAAGGTGTCAGCAGGTCTGTTTTCTTCTCTGGAACCTTTTTCACCTTGTAGAGGCTACCTGCATTCCTTGGCCCTTTTCTGCATCTTCAAAGCCAGCAGCATAGCAGCTCTGTGACCCTGCTTCTGTCATCATGTCTTCGACTTTCTTCTGCCTCCCTCTTCCACCTTTAAGGACGCTTGGTATTACAATGGGCCCACTGGATAAGCCAGGATAATCTCACTATTTTAAAGTCATTTGATTAACAATCTTCATGTCATCTGGAACCTTTAATTCTCCTTTGCTAAGTAACCTATCATTCACATTCTAAGGAATAAGACATGGACACATTTGAGAGGCTATTTCTTCTGCTCACCACTAGGCCACAGGAAATGAAAGAGGATGCTAATGGAGGAACCCATTGTCACCCACTGAGTTGGTATGAAGAGTATTTTAAACTGAAACACTTAAGATACAGCAGATACAGAAAGAAGACTTTCTGGAGCTTCCTTAATTTGACAAAAGGCAGAGCTTTCAGAGTGAAGCTGCCATAAATTCCCTCTTGAGGAGCTTCACTGCCAATAAGGAGACTTCACCGCCAGGAAGGAGACCTCTTGCACCAGAATGACAAATTGCATAACCAAACATAATCACAAATTGTCATACCTTCATTTGTTTCCCTAAAAGCCCATTTGTCTTTCCATAAAAGCATATTTGTTTTCCCATAGATTCCTTTCTCTCCTCCTCCCTTTTCCCATATTGTTGGCATATAAACTCTCATCTCTAACTGTACAGAGAGCCTCTTCACCTGAATAAGTGTAAATAAACTTTGTATGTTCTATTAATCCATCTATTGCCAATGAACTTACAGGCCCCCAAGCACTGGACCTAAGTTGGCAGAGGAAGAGTTTCCTCCCAAGGCTAATATGAGACATAGAAACTGCACAGCAATGCCAAGGCCCCTACGATGGGACTCTATATAAACAGTGGTTTGAAAGCTGCAAATGGGCATGGCTTTCTCATTCACAAATATGTGAAGGTAAAGGGTTAGATAAATTCTAGGGTATGGTTTTGCTGGGTGGGTAAGGCAATAGAAAGATGAAGCAAAGGAGTTGTGTGAGTGAAGTGATTCATCATCATAGGAAAGCAAAGTACATGGAGGGGTCACGTGGAAATGGCAAGAGCTGAAACAGAAGGATCAGGTCACTGAGTGGGATATGAGCATTTAATATTCACATTCCAGTTTTTGATAAGGTCCCACAGTTTGAACACAAGAGTGAGGTTATGGAAGTGGAAGGGAAGTGTATTTGTTTTCTATTGCTTTAGTAACAAATTACCATCAAGTTAGTGTCTTAAAACAACATCCATGTATTATCTCCCAGTTATGAAGGTCAGAAGTCTAGGCTAGGTTAGTTCTGCTCAGGGTATCAACAGGCCAAGTAAAAGTGTCAGCCAGCTGAACTCTTAGCTGGAGGCCTTCACTAAAGAACCAAGCAGAGTCAGGTTGTTGGCAGAATCCATTTCCTTTTGGTTCCAGGACTGAGTTTCCTGTGTCCTTGCTGAATGTCAACCAGGGGCACCCTCAGCTCCTCCAGACTGCCTGCATTTCTTCCCAGGTGGCCCCTCCACTTTCAAAACAGTTTGGGTCCTTCTCAAACTTGGAATCTGCCTTTTCTTTTTTTCTTGTTTTTTTTGTTGAGATGGAGTCTCACTTTGTTGCCCAGGCTGGAGTGCAGTGGCGCAATCTCGGCTCATTGCAACCTTCACTTCCCAGGCTCAAGTGATTCTCCCACCTCAGCCTCTCAAGTAGCTGGGACTACAGATGTGCACCACCATGCCTGGCTAATTTTTGTATTTTTAATAGAGACAGAGTTTCACCACATTTGCCAGGTTGGTCTTGAACTCGTGACCTCAGGTGATTCACCCACCTCAGCCTCCCAAAGTGCTGGGATTACAGGTGTGAGCCACCATGCCCAGCCTCCTTCTGCCTTTTAAAGGGCTTATGTGATAAAATAAGGGCCACCTTTACAACCTCAGTATTTTAGAGTCAACTGACTTAGGACTTTAGTTATAACTTCAAAATCCTTCAGATCAGAACCTAGATTACCGTTTGATGAAATAAACAGGAAGTGAACTGGAATCAGGGTTAGGGAAGACGCAGATCTTTAGAATTCTGCCTGTCCTGGAGGTGGAGTTGAGATCAGAGAGCACAGAAACTAGGGTGATGGGATGATCCTCAAAATAAGCACAGAAGTTACCAAGATAGTAATAATCCAAGATTATTACTATTATGTCAGAAAGTAGGTATCAAAATCTTTTCGACATGGAAAGTGAACAAAAGGTGAGTATATGATGGCATTTACACAGAGAGAGATAGCATGGGGGAGGGGGCAGGGGATTGGGGTAGTAAGAGCCCAGATGCTGGAGCCAGAACACCTTGGTTCATATAATTTGCTTTATACAGCAGACAAAAGACCAATTAAGAATTAATTCATTT
Organism: Plecturocebus donacophilus; assembly: GCA_004027715.1. Lineage (NCBI taxonomy): Eukaryota > Metazoa > Chordata > Mammalia > Primates > Pitheciidae > Plecturocebus > Plecturocebus donacophilus. Next base: position 12,898 of record PVKP010022497.1, on the reverse strand, counting down.
GGTTATAAAGTTCATTTGGGGCTGGGCACAGTGGCTCATGCCTGTAATCTCAGTACTTTGGGAGGCCAAGGCAGGTGAGTCACAAGTTCAGGAGATGGAGACCAGCCTAGCCAAAATGGTGAAACCCCATCTCTACTAAAAATACAAAAACCAGCTGGGCATGGTGGCACGCGCCTGTAGTCCTAGCTACTTGGGAGGCTGAGGCAGGAGTATTCCTTGAACCTGAGAGGTGGAGGTTGCAGTGAGCCAAGATCACGCCACTGCACTCCAACCTGGCGACAGAGCAAGACTCCATCTAAAAAAAAAAAAAAAAAATTCATTTGGCTATAAAGTTTATTTGGTTATAAAGTTTACTCCTAATAATTAGACGACAGTGAACAAAAATGTAGGTATTGATAGTTAACCTGTTGAGTCAGATAGTAGAGTGTATAACAGTTGTCTCTGCAAATTCAGTTGAAAGGTTAAATGTTGAGTTCACCAAACTACATTTCAGTACCTAGAAAAGTCTTTTGTTTAAACTTTGGAGGGCAGTATAACACACATACCAAAAAAGTACAGAAAATCTAAGTGGACAGCTTGACATGTATTTGTAAAGTGAACACATCGGTATATCTGTTACCTAGATTTAAAAAAAAAAAAGAGTTCTAACAATGCCACAGAAGCCTCCTTCAAGTGCCATTCCTTCCAAAGGTAACAACTATTACCTTTAAAGGTCATCCCTTCCAAAGGTAACAACTGTTCTGAGTTCTATCATTATATATTAGTTGCGTCTGTTTAAAACTGTATATAAATGAAGTAGTTATCTTTTTTAAGACAGGGTTTCACTCTGTCACCCAGGCCAGAGTGCAGTAGCACAATCTCAGTTCACTGCAGCCATGGCCTCCTGGGTACAAGCAATTCTCCTGCCTCAGCCTCCTGAGTAGCTGGGATTACAAGTGTGCACCACCAAGCCTGGCTCTATTTTCAGTAGAGATGGGGGTTTCACCATGTTGACCAGGCTGGTCTGGAACTCAAGTGATCTGCCCACCTCGGCCTCCCAAAGTGCTGGGACTACAGGCGTGAGCCATAATGCCCAACCAAGCAAGTAGTTACCCTTTTGAGACTGGCTTCTTTTCTTGAATATTATCTGCATGAAATTCATATATTTTACATGTGATGTCATAAAGGCTTATTCATTCTTTATGTAGGATTTCACTGTATGAATACAATGTCATTTATCTATCTACTCTTGATGGGCCTTTGGGTCCTTTCCAGTTTTGCAATACACTCTAAAGTGCTCAATTGGAAAAGAGTTCTAATGGTCAGTTAAACCCATCATCCACAAGTATGGCTAAATGGAGGCCCAAAATGTGAAACTATTTTCTCCCTTTGATTATGCTTCTACCAGCACAAACAAAACAGAAAATAGCAAGAGGATCAATATTGTAGAAGAAAGTAAATCAGTAAATGATGGCTCAATTTCTCCCTCAAGCAGATGTTACCCAACCCCTTATTAAGCAATGTTTTATTGAGGGTTCCCTTACATTAGGTCCCATGATTGGCACTGAAGAGAAACAAGACACGGGTCCAGGCACAGTGGCTCACGCCTGTAATCCCAGCACTTTGGGAGGCCGAGGTGGGTGGATCACCTGAGGTCAGGAGTTCAAGACCAGCCTGGCCAACATGGCAAAACCCTGTCTCTACTAAAAATACAAAAATTAGCTGGGCATGGTGGCACACACATGTAATTCCAGCTACTTGGGAAGCTGAGGCAGAAGACTCGCTTCAACCCGGGAGGCAGAGGTTGCAGTGAGCTGAGATCACACCACTGCACTCCAGCCTGAGTAGCAGAGTGAGACTCTGTCTGCCCCTCAAAAAAAAAAAAACCTGCATTTTAAAACTTTTTTTCTTTCCCCCTTTCTTGCCAGTCTCAAGACGCAGCTTTGAGACAAACCACAGATATGTTTCTGTCCTCTTGGAATATGCCTTAGAATATGCTTTAACACTCTATTCCCTTCCCTTTCTCACCTTATGCTTCCATGCCTAATGCACATTTATTTACCTGGATGCTTGTTAAGCTCACACCATACTCAGTTATCTGGCCATATATTTCCTTAGAGGTTTCAGGAACCTAATCCTACACAAAACAGGCACTTCTGGGATTCTCTCCCCAGCAGGAGATTACTTACAGGCCAGAGTTCACTCCCAGCTAGATACTGACTGCAAGACTGACTGTGATTGATCTGTAACTTGGCTGAACCCACCAAGGTGCTGGCCCCTTCACCAGATGGAACAGTTCAAAATAAGCCATTGGGGCAAGCCACACCACCTGGCACCTACTAGCCCCCTTGCCTCTCCTGCATTCAAAGCCCTTCTTCTGAAACCCCTGCCCTCTCTCCAGAAATTGGAAAGTGGAAATTCTGGGAAAGTATTCTGACCACTTTCCCCCTTGCTGGCAATGGATAATAAAATTCGCTCTTTATCATACCTCGCTCCTGTTATTTTGTCTTCATTCCACAGGCGGCGAGCAACCGGCTTCTCTTTCAGTCATAAATGTAATGTTTTAGAAAGTTCATTTGATCAACCTGAATGCCCATAATTAGCAGATGGGATAAAATGCACTGGTGTATATGTACACACCGTGAGGGTGTAAGACATATACACCATGGAATACTATACAACCATAAAAAAGAACGAGATCATGTATTGCAGGAACATAGATAGAGCTGGCGACTATTATCCTTAGTAAAGTAACACAGGAACAGAAAACCAAACGTCACATGTCCTCACTTATAAGTGGGAGCTAAATGATGAGAACTTGTGAACACAAAGAAGGAAACAACAGACACTGGGGTCTACTTGAGGGTGGACGTTGGGAAAAGGGAGAGATGCCGAAGAAATACTTGGGTACTAGGCTTAATACCTGGTTGATGAAATAACCTGTACCACAAGCCCTTGTGACACAAGTTTACTATACAACAAACCTTCACATGTACCCTTGAACCTAAAGTAGAAGTTAAAAAAAAAGATTAATCTGTTCCTATATAGAATGGATGGGGGATGTGGGAAGGCAGAGATCAGTCTGGAAATTTTTTTAAAAATGATTGAACTAAACAGATTACTTAAACTGAGGAAAGGGGCATCAAAGAAACATTGTAAATGAAGAATTTACAGAAGCTGGTGACTGATAAAACATTGAAAGTAAAAGACAAAGAAGCTAGAGCTGACTTCAAGGTCTGAAATTCTTGGGGTTTCCTAAATGGAAATTATGAGGTATGGGAAAGTGTATCTTACACCTCAGTGTATTTCCATATATTACGTAGTTCAGTGCCTTGAACACAAGCGATACTCAATAAACACGTGTTTTCTGAATAATAAAAGTGAGCTTATCTTATGTGATTCAGGAACCTATTTATCCTCACTTGAATCTCCCTTGCTTGAAAATGGAGAGGAGTTTCATGACTGACCTTTCATATAATCCATCTCTGACTACTATAAACATTTTATTTCCTATAGAGATAAGATTTTATTTGTGGGAGCAACTAAAGTTAAAGCATAATCAGCATTAAATAAACTTATGATTCATTGTACAGTGACTTGGAATTTTTTTACATCTGGTTGACACACTTAATATATGATGTCAACATCTCACCTAGAACTACATTTTAGTCTTCCCTATGTCATCATAATATTAGACCAAGAAACACATCATACTATGTGTAACAAATCCATCAGCCAATCTATTTTTTTAATTCTTAATTTTAATTTTTGTGGGTACATAGTAGGTATATATATTTATGTATACATGAGACAATGTATAGTAATCACATCATATAAAACGGGGTATCTGTCTCCTCAAGATTTTATTCCTTGTGTTACGACAATCCAGTTATACTCATTTCATTATTGTACAATTAAATTATTATTGGCTGGGCAAGATAGCTAACACTTGCAATCCCAGCACTTTGGGAGGCCAAGGCGGGTGGATCACCTGAGGTCAGGAGTGTGAGACCAGTCTGGCCAACATGGTGAAACCCTGTCTCTACTAAAAATAAAAAAAATTAGCCAGGTACGATGGCAGGCACCTGTAATCCCAGCTACTCGGGAGGCTGAGGCCTGAGAATCACTTGAACCTGGAAGGTGGAGGCTGCAGTGAGCCAAGATGGCACCACTGCACTCCAGCCTGGGGAATAGAGCAAGACTCTGTCTCAAAAAAAAAAAAAAAAGAAAAATTATTATTGACTATAGTAATCCTGTTGTGCTATCAAATACTAGGTCTTATTCATTCTATTTTTTTTGTACCCATTAACCATCCCCACCTCCTCCTCACTGCCCAGTATGCTTCCCAGACTCTGGTAACCATCCTCCTACTCTCTATCTCCATTTCAATTGTTTTGATTTTTAGATTCCACAAATGAGTGAGAACATGTAATGTTTGCCTTTCTCTGCCTGGCTTATTTCACATAGCATAATGACTTCCAGTCCCATCCATGTTGTTGCAAATAACAGGATCTCATTCTTTTATATGGCTATATAGTACTCCATCATGTGTATGTACCACATTTTGTTTATCCATTCATCTGCTGACGAACATTTAGGTTGCTTCCAAATTTTGGCTACTGTGAATCATGCTGCAACAAAGGTGGGCGTGCAGATGTCCCTCTGATATAATGATTCCTTTCTTTGGGTATATACCACGGAGCAGGATTGCTGGGTCGTATGGTAGCTCTATTTTTAGTGTGTTGAGGAGCCTCAAAAATGTTCTCCACAGTGGCTGTACTAATTTACATTCTCACCAAGTGTATAGAATTCACTTTTCTCCACATTCTGGCCGGCATTTGTTATTACCTGTCTTTTGGATGAAAGCCATTTTAACTGAGGTGAGAGGCTATTTCATTGTAGTTTTGATTTGCACTTCTCTCACGATCAATACTGTTGAGCACCTTTTCATATGCCTGTTTGCCATTTGTGTGTTGTGTTTTGAGAAATGCCTATTCAAACCTTTAGTCCATTTTAAAATCAGATCATTAGATTTTTTTCCCTATAGAGTTGTTTGAGCTCCATATATATTCTGGATAGTAATCCCTTGTCAAGCAAGTAGTTTGCAAATATTTTCTCCCTCTCTGTGGGTTGTCTCTTTCCACTGTTGTTTCATTTACTGTGCAGAAGCTTCGTCACTTGATGTGATTCCATTTGTCCATTTTTGCTTTGATTGCCAGTGCTCATGGGGTATCACTCAGGAAATTTTTGCTGAGACCAATCTCATAGAGAGTTTCCCAGTGTTTGCTTAGAGTAGTTTCATAATCTGAGGTCTTAGATTTAACTTAGATTTTTAATCTGTTTTGATTTGAGTTTTGTACATGGCAAGAGATAGGGGTCTAGTTTCATTTTTCTGCATATGTAGTTTCCCCAGCACTATTTGTTGAAGAGGTGGTCTTTTCCCCAGTGTATGTTCTTGGCACCTTTGTCAAAAGTGAGTTAACTGCAGGCGTGTGGATTTGCTTCTGGATTCTCCATTCTGTTCCATTTGTCTGTATGTCTATTTTTATCCCACTATTCTGTTGGTTACTATAGCTCTCTGGTAAAATCAGAAGTGAGGCAATGTCATGTCCTCAAGTTGTGTTCTTTTTGCTGAGGATAGCTTTGGCTATTCTGGGTCTTTTGTGATTCCATATAAATTTTGGGATTTTTTTTCTATTCTAGTGAAGAATGTCATTGATATTTTGATAGAGATTGAATTGAATCTGTAGATTGGGGTACTATGAACATTTTAATAATATTGATTTTTCTAATCCATGAACATGAAATATCTTTCCATTTTTTGGTGTCCTCTTCAATTTCTTACATCAGTGTTTTATGATGTTAATTCCTAGGTATTTAATTTTATTTGCCACTATTATAAGTAGGATTTCATTTTCAGATTGTTCACTGTTGGTACATAGAAGTACTACTGATTTCTGTATGTCGATTCTTATCCTGCAACTTTATTGAATTTGTTTATCAGTTCTAATAATTATTTTGTGGAGTCCTTAGGTTTTTCCAAATATAAGATCATCACATCTGCAAACAAGGATAATTTAACTTCTTTCCAATTTGGATGGCCTTTATTCCTCTGTCTTGGCTTACTGTTCTAGCTAGGACTTCCAGTACTACGTTGAATAACAGTGGTGAAAGTGGACATCCTTGTTGTGTTCCAGAGCTTGGAGGAAAGCCTTTCAGTTTCTCCCCCTTCCGTATATTACTAGAGGTGGCTCTGTCATAATGACTCTCATTATATGATATATATTATATTCCTTCTATACCCAGTTTGAAAAAAGGTTTTTGTCATTAAGGGATGTTGAAAGTGATCAAATGCTTTTCCAGCATCAGTTAAAATGATCATATGGTTTTGCTCTTCATTCTGTTGGCATGATGTATCCCAATGATTGACTTGCATATATGTTGAACCATTCTTGAATTCCTAGGATAAATCCCACTTGGTGATGATGAATGATCTTTTTAGTGTATTGTTAAATTCAGTTTGCTAATATCTTGTTGAGGATTTTGCATCAATATTTATCAGACCTATTTCCCTGTAGTTTTCTTTTTTTTTTTTTTTTTTTAGTGTATCTTTGATTCTGGTATCAGGGTAATACTGGCCTCATAGAATGCGTTTGGAAGTATTCCCTATTTTTGGAAATAATTTGAGTAGGATTGGTATTAGTTCTTTAAATATTTGATAGAATTCAGCAATGAAGCCATCAGGTCTAGGCTTTTCTTTACTGGAGTCTTTTTATTATAGCTTCCATCTCATTACCTGCTATTGGCCTGTTTGGGTTTTAGATTTCTTCATGGTTCAATCTGGGTAGGTTGTATGGGTCTAGGAATTCGTCCATTTCTTCTAGATTCCAGTTCACTGGGATATGGTTACTCATAGTAGCCACTAATAGTCCTTTGAATTTTTGTGATATTGGTTGTAATGTCTCTTTCTCATATCTGATTTTATTTGGATCTTTGCTCTTTTTTGTTAGCTAGTCTAGCTAAAAATTTGTCAATTTTGTTTCTTTTTAAAAAGTTCAACTTTTAGTTTTATTTAGCTTTTTTGTATTGTGTTTCATTTCCATTTTACTTATTTCTGCTCTGATCTTTATTATTGCTTTTATCTACTTGATCTACTTTTATCTATTATTGCTATTATCTACTGATTTGGGGTTTGGCTTGCTCTTCCTTTTCTAGTAAGAAGATGCATCATTTGGCTGTTTCTTTGAACTTTTTCCTCTTGATGTAGGTACTTACAGCTATAAACTTCCCACTTAGTACTGCTTTTGTTGTATCTTACAGGTTTTGGCATCTTGGATTTCCATCATCATTTGTGTCAAGAAATTGTTCAATTTCCTTCTAAGTTTCTTCATTGACCCACTAGTCATTCAGGAGCATCTTGTCTAATTTCCATGTATTTGCATAGTTTCCAAAATTCCTCTTGTTATTGATTTCTAATTTTATTGCACTGTGGTCAGAGAAGATGCTTGGTATAATTTAATTTTTTTTACTGTTTTAAGACTTGTTTTATAAGATAACATATGATCTGACAGGAAGATCCAAGATGGCCAAATAGGAACAGCTCTGGATTGCAGTTCCCAGCAAAAACGCAGAGGGTGAGTGATCACCGCATTTCCAAACGAATTTTTATGGCCCACCGACCAGGAGATTCCCAGGCAAAAAAGCACCAGGAGTCTCTAGCACGGCTGTTTCAGCCATTGCAGCAGGTCTGCACACAAAAATTCACACAAATCTGGGTGTCGTTTCAACTGGCATCTGGAATACCTGGGAGACAGAGTTGCCCATTCAGCTGAAAAAAGGGGGCTGAAACAGGGAGCCAGGTGATCTGGCTCGGCTGGTCCGATCCCCACAAAGACCAGCAATCTGAAATGCTCTGGACTGAGAGTTTCACAGCAAGCACAGTTGGACCCAGGATGGTCCAGCTCTGTGGGGAGAAGAGCGTATGACATTACCGAGGTAGTCCACCATTACAGAGGCAGTCCTCCATTACCAAGGTAGTCTGCCATTACAGAGACAGTCTGCCATTACTGAGGCAGACTGCCATTACCAAGGCAGTTCTAACTATACCTCTATAAACAAAACTGCAAGGAAGTTAACACAGCAGCTGGGCAGCACCCACAGCAGCTCAGCAATGCCTCTGCTGGCAGACTGTGGCTAGGCTACCTCCTCCCTGGGCAGGGCATCCCTGAAAAAAGACAGCAGCACAACAGAAACTTATAAATAAAGCCCCACCTTCCCAGGACAGAGCACCTGGGAAAAAAAAGGCATTTATGAGTTCCAGTGCAGCAGATTTAAATGTACCTGCCCAGCAGTTCTGAATGGAAAAACGGAGCTCACAGCTCAGCACTTGAGCTCCTATAAGGGACAGACTGTCTCCTCAAGCAGCTCCCCAACCCCCATATATCCAAAGAGACACCTCCTAAAGGAAAGCTCAGGCTGACATCTGGAGGGTATCTTTCTGGGACAAAGATAACAGAAGAAACTGGCAGCAACCCTTACTGCTCTGCAGCCACTGCAGGCAATCCCCAGGCAAGCAGGGCCTGGAGTGGACCTCCAGCAGTACTACAGCAGAGGGGCCTGACTGCTAGAAGGAAAACTAAAAAACAGAAATAACTTCATCATTAACAAACTAGACATCCACTCAGAGACCCCACTCGAAAGTCACCAACTACAAAGACCACATGTAGATAAACCCTCAAAGATGGGAAGAAACCAGTGCAAAAAGGATGAAAACACCCAAAACCAGAATGCCTCTCCTCCTCCAAGGGATCACAACTCTTCACCAGCAAGAGAACAAGGCTGGATGGAGAATGAGTCTGATGAATTGACAGAAACAGGCTTCAGAAGGTGGGTAATAACAAACTTCTTTGAGCTAAAAGAACATGTTCTAACTGAATGCAAAGAAACTAAGAACCTTAAAAAATGGTTTGATGAAATGCTAACGAGAATAAACAGCCTAGAGAGGAATATAAATGAATTGATGGAGCTGAAAAACACAACATGAGAACTTCGCAAAACATACACAAGTTTCAATAGCCGTATCGACCAAGCAGAAGAAAGGATATCAGAGATTGAAGATCAACTCAATGAAATAAAATGAGAAGGCAAGACTAGAGAAAAAAAAGACTAAAAAGAAATGAACAAAGTCTCCAAGAAATATGGGATTGTGTGAAAAGACCTAATCCACATTTGATAGGTGTACCTGAATGTGACAGAGAGAATGAATCCAAGCTGGAAAACACTCTTCAGGATATTATCCAGAAGAACTTCCCCAGCCTAGCAAGGCAGACCAACATTCAAGTCCAGGAAATACAGAGAACACCACAAAGATATTCCTCAAGAAGAGCAACCCCAAGGCACATAATCGTCAGATTCACAAGGGTTGAAATGAAGGAGAAAATGCTAAGGGCAGCCAGAGAGAAAGGTCAGATTACCCAAAAAGGGAAGCCCATCAGACTCACAGCGGATCTCTCAGCAGAAACCCTACAAGCCAGAAAAGAGTGGGGGCCAATATTCAACATCCTTAAAGAAAAGAACTTTCAACCTAGAATTTCATAACCAGCCAAACTAAGCTTCAGAAGCGAAGGAGAAATAAAATCCTTTACGAACAAGCAATTGCTCAGAGATTTCATCACCATCAGGCCTGCCTTACAAGAGCTCCTGAAAGAAGCAATAAACATAGAAATGAACAACCAGTACCAGCCACTCCAAAACACACCAAATGGTAAAGAGCATCGACACAATGAAGAAACTGTGTCAACTAATGGGCATAACAACCAGCTAGCATCAAAATGACAGGATCAAATTCATACATAACAATATTAACCTTAAATGTAAATGGGCTAAATGCCCCAATCAAGACACAGACTGGCAAATTGGATAAAAAGTCAAAACCCATCAGTGTTCTGTGTCCAGGAAACCCATCTCACATGCAAGGATACATATAGGCTCAAAATAAAGGGATGGAATAAGATTTACCAAGCAAATGGACAGCAAAAAAAAAAAAAGCAGGAGTTGCAATCCTAGTATCTGATAAAAGAGACTTTAAACCAACAAAGATCAAAAGAGACAATGAAGGGCATTATATAATAGTAAAAGGATCAATGCAACAAGAAGAGCTAACAATCCTAAATATATATGCACCCAATACAGGAGCACCCAGATACATAAAGGAAGTTTTTAATGACCTACAAAGAAACTTAGACTCCCACACAATAATAGTGGGAGACGTTAACACTCCACTGTCAATATTAGATCAAGGAGACAGAAAATTAACAAGGATATCCAGGACATAAACTCAGATCTGGACCAAGCAAACCTAATAGACATTTACAGAACTTTCTATCCCAAATCCACAGAATATACATTCTTCTCAGCACCACATCACACCTACTCTAAAATTAACCACATAATTGGAAGTAAATCACTCCTCAGCAAATGCAAAAGAACGAAAATCACAACAACCAGTCTCTCAGACCACAGTGCAATCAAATTAGAACTCAGAACCGCACAACTTCATGGAAACTGAACAACTGGCTCTTGAATGTGGACTGGATAAACAATGAAATGAAGGCAGAAATAAAGATGTTCTTTGAAACCAACGAGAACGAAGACACAACATACCAGAATCTCTGGGACACATTTAAAGCAGTGTCTAGAGGAAAATTTATAGCAATAAATGCCCACATGAGAAGCAAGGAAAGATATAAAATTGACACTTTACCGTCAAAATTGAAAGAGCTAGAGGAACAAGATCAAAAACACTCAAAAACTAGCAGAAGACAAGAAATAACTAAGAACAGGGCAGAACTGAAGGAGACAGAGATGCAAAAAACCCTTCAAAAAATCAATAAATCCAGGAGCTGGTTTTTTGCAAAGATTAACAAAATAGACAGACTGCTAGCCAGATTAATAAAAAAGAAAAGAGAGAAGCATCGAATAGATGCAATAAAAAATGATAAAGAGGATATCACCACAGATTCTACAGAAATATAAACCACCATCAGAGAATACTACAAACAACTCTATGCATATAAACCAGTAAACCTGGAAGAAATGGATGAATTCCTGGACACTTGCATCCTCCCAAGCCTAAACCAGGAAGAAGTCAAAACCCTGAATAGACCAATAACAAGGGCTGAAGTTGAGGCAGCAATTAATAGCCTACCAATCAAAAAAAGCCCAGGTCCAGATGGGTTCACAGCAAAATTCTACCAGACATACAAAGAGGAGCTAGTACCAGTGCTTCTGAAATGATTCCAAACAATAAGAAAGAGGGAATCCTTCCCAAATCATTTTATGAGACCAACATCATCCTGATACCAAAACCTGGCAGAGACTCAACAGAAAAAGAAAACTTCAGGCCAATATCCATGATGACCATAGATGCAAAAATCTTCAAAAAAATACCGGCAAGTCGATTGCAACAGCACATCAAAAAACTTATCCATCAAGACCAAGTAGGCCTCATCCCAGGGATGCAAGTCTATAAATGTAATTCATTTATATGCAAGTCTATGTAATTGAGATAATCATGTGGTTTTTGTCTTTGGTTCTGTTTATGTGGTGAATTACATTCACAAACATATGCAAGTCTATAGATGTAATTCACCACATAAACAGAACCAAAGACAAAAACCACATGATTATCTCAATAGATGCAGAGAAAGCCGTTGACAAAATTCAACAGCCCTTTATGCTAAAAACTCTCAATAAATTAGGTATCGATGGAACGTATCTCAAAATAATAAAAGCTATTTACAACAAACCAACAGCCAATATCATACTGAATGGGCAAAAACTGGAAGCGTTCCCTTTGAAATCTGGCACTAGGCAAGGATGCCCTCTTTCACCACTCCTATTCAATACAGTATTGGAAGTTCTATCAAGAGCAATCAGGCAAGAAAAAGAAATAGAGAGTATTCAATTAGGAAAGGAGGAAGTCAAATTGTCTCTATTTGCAGATTACATGATTGTATATTTAGAAGACTCCATCATCTCAGCCCAAAATCTAGAAACCAATAAGCAACTTTAGCAAAAGTTTCAGGATACAAAATCAACGTGCAAAAATCACAAGCATTCCTATACACCAATAACAGACTTAAAGAGAGCCAAATCAAGAATGAACTGCCATTCACAATTGCTACAAAGAGAATAAAATACCTAGGAATACAATTAACAAAGGATGTAAAGGACCTCTTCAAAGAGAACTACAAACCACTACTCAACAAAATAAGAAAGGACACAAACAGATGGAAAAGCATTCTATGCTCATGGTTAGGAAGAATCAATATTGTGAAAATGGCCATACTTCCCAAAGTAATTTATAGATTCAATATTATCCCCATCAAGCTACTTATGACCCTCTTTACAGTACTGGAAAAAACCACCTTAAACTTCATATGGAACCAAAAGAGAGCCCGCGTAGCCAACTCAATTCTAAGCAAAAAGAACAAAGCTGGAGGCATCTCGCTACCTGACTTCAAACTATACTACAAGGCTACAGTAATCAAAACAGCAAGGTACTGGTACCAAAACTGAGATATAGACCAATGGAACAGAACAGAGGCCTGAGAGGCAATGCCACGCATCTACAACCATTTGTGTCTCAAAAAAAAAAAAAAAATATGTCATGTCACTCTCTCCTTGCCTATAAGGTGTCCACAGAAAGTCTGCTGCCAGATGTATAGGACTTCCATTTTATGTTATTTGCTTTTCTCTTACTGCTTTTAGGATTTATTCCTTATCCTTGACCTTTGGGAATTTGATTATTATTACTTTTTTTTTTTTTTGGAGATGGAGTTTCACTCTTGTTGCCCAGGCCGGAGTGTAACAAACTTGGCTCACTGCCACCTCCACCTCCTGGGTTCAAGCAATTCTC
>PVKP010022496.1:0-37587 GCA_004027715.1 Plecturocebus donacophilus | reverse complement strand
ACCTTCCAGTGGGATACCTTCCAGTGAGACACCTTCCAGTGAGACACCTTCCAGTGGGACACCTTCCAGTGGGATACCTTCCAGTGAGACACCTTCCAGTGAGACACTTTCCAGTGAAACACTTTCCAGTGGGACACCTTCCAGTGGGACACCTTCCAGTGAGACATCCTCCAGTGGGACACCTTCCAGTGGGATACCTTCCAGTGAGATAAGTTGTGGAGGTGGAAGGCTAATATTGATGATCCTAGAAAAAGGTGTGTGCTTGTGTCCTAAATTTTTGTTTGTTTGTTTGTTTTTGTAGATGAGATCTTCCTATGTTGCTCAAGCTGGTCTTGAGCTCCTGGGCTCAAGAGATCCTCCTACCTCTGTTTCCTGGGATGCTGGGGTAGATCATAGGTGCACACCCACTCTGCCTTGCTGTGTCTTAGTTTTTAACATAGACGTTTAAAAAGTAAAAAAAAAAAAAAAAGAAAAATCAAAAATTAAAAATAGAAAAACCTTATAAAACAAAGATTTGAAGAAAGAAAATATTTTTGTACAACTGTTCAATGTGCGTTTTAAGCTAAATATGAAAGAGTCAAAACATCTGAAAAATTTAAAAGTTTATAGGTTAAAAATGTACAGTAAGTTAATAATCATTTATTTTTTAAGAAAGAAAAGCATTTTTTAATAAGTTTAGTGTAGCTTAAATGTGCAGTGTTTATGAAGGCTACAGTGCTAGTGTACAATAATGTCCTCGGGTATCACATTCATGCACCACTCACTTACTGTTTCATCCAGAGCAACCTCCAGTCCTGGAAACAACATTCATGGCAAATGCCCTATAGACATACACTGTTTTTTTAAATCTTTTATACCATATTTTTACTGTACCTTTTCTATGATGAGATATATTTAGATACGCAAATACTATTGCACTACAATTGCCTACAGTATTCGATACAGTAACATTTTGTACAGATTTGTAACCTAGGTGCAAACAGGTTACACAATATGGCCTAGGTGTGTAGCAAACTGTATCATTTTATTTTGTGTACACACTACAATGTTCAGGCAATGACAAAATCACCTGATAAAACTGACATAATTTAGCTGTGTCTCCACCCAGATCTCATCTTGAATTCCCACGTGTTGTGGAAGACACCCAGTGGGAGGTAACTGAATCTCAGGGGCAGGTCTTTTCTCTGCTGTTCTTGTGACAGTGAGTAAGACTCACAAGACCCAATGGTTTTAAAATGGGGAATTTCCCTGCACAAGCCCTCTTCTCTTGTCTGCCACCATGTGAGATGTGCCTCACACCTTCAACCTGACTGTGAGGCCTCTCCAACCATGTGGAACTGTAAATTCATTAAACCTCTTTCTTTTGTAAATTGCCCAGCCTTAGGTGTGTCTTTATTGGCAGCATGAAAACGAACTAATACAGTAAATTGGTACCTGTAGAGTACGGCACTGCTGAAAAGATACCTGAAAATGTGGAAGTGACTTTGGAACTGGATAACAGGCAGAGGTTGGAACAGTTTGGAGGGCTCAGAAGAAGACAGGAAAAGGTGAGAATATTTGAAACTCCCTAGAGACTTATTGAATGGCTTTGCCCAAAATGCTGATAGAGATATAGACAATAAAGTCCAGACTGAAGTGGTCTCAGATGGAGATGAGGAACTTGAGGAACTTGTTGAGAACTGGAGTAAAGGGACTCTTGTTATGTTTTCGCGAAGTAACTGGAAGCATTTTGCTCTGCCCTAGAGATTTGTGGAACTTTGAACTTGAGATAAATGACTTAGGGTACCTGGCAGAAGACATTTCTAAGCAGCAAAACATGCAAGATGTGACTTAGGTGCTGCTAAAAGTATTCCGTTTTACAAGGGAAGTAGAGCATAAAAGTTTGGAAAATTTGCAACCTGACAATAGGATAAAAAAGAAAAACTCTTTTTCTGGGGAAAAATTCAAGTCAGCTGAGGTAATTTGTTTAAGTAGCAAAGGGCCTAATGTTAATCCTTAAGACTATGGGGAAAATATCTCCAGGCCATGTCAAAGACCTCACAGCAGCCCTTCCCATCACAAACCTGGAGGACCACGAGGAAAAGTGGTTTCGTGAGCTGGGCCCAGAGTCCCTGTGCTGTGTGCAGCCTAGCGACTTGGTGTCCTATGTCCCAGCCACTCTAGCCATGGCTGAAAGGGGCCAACATACAGCTCAGGCTGTGGCTTCTGAGGGTGGAAGCCCCAAACCTCGGCAGCTTCCACGTGGTGTTGAGCCCGCAGTTGCATAGAAGTCAAGAATTGAGGTTTGGGAACCTCTGCCTAGATTTCAGATGTATGGAAATACCTAGATGCCTAGGCAAAAGTTTGCTGCAGGGGTGGGGCCCTGATGGAGAACTTCTGCTAGGACAATGTGGAAGGGAACTGTGGGATCAGAACCCCCACACAGAATCCCTACTGATGCATTGCCTAGTAGAGCTGTGAGAAGAGGGCCATCATAACTCCAGAACCCAGAATGTAGATTCATTGACAATTTGCACCATGTGCCTGAAAAAGCTACACTCAATGCCAGCCCATGAAAGCAGGCAGGAGGTAAGCTGTACCCTGCAAAGCCAAAGCGGCAGAGCTGCCCAAGACTATGGGAACCCACATCTTGCATCAGCATGACCTGGATGTGAGACCTGGAGTCAAAGGAGATCATTTTAGAGCTTTAAGATTTGACTGCCTCATTGGATTTTGGACCTGCAACCCCTTTGTTTTGACCAATTTCTCCCATTTGAAATGACTGTATTTACTCAATACCTGTGCCTAGGAAGTAATTATCTTGCTTTCAATTTTGCAGGCTCATAGGCAGAAGTGACTTGCCTTGTCTCAGATGAGTCTTTTGACTGTGGATTTTTGGGTTAATGCTGAAATGGATTAAGACTTTGGAGGACTGTTGTAAAGATATGATTGGTTTTGAAATGTGAGCACATGAGATTTGGAAAGAGCTAGCCAGGGGTGCAAAGATATAATTTGGCTGTGTCCCCACCCAAATCTCATCTGGAATTGTGTCTTCCAGAATTCCCATGTGTTGTGGGAGGAACCCAGGGGGAGGTAATTGAATCACGGGGATCAGTCTTTCCCACGTTATTCTCCTGATAGTTAATAAGCCTCATGAGATCTGATGGGTTTATCAGGGGTTTCCACTTTTCCTTCTTCCTCATTTTCTCTTTCCACCACCACGTAAGCAGTGCTTTTTGCCTCCTTCCATGATTCTGAGGAACCCACATCTTGCATCAGCATGACCTGGATGTGAGACCTGGAGTCAAAGGAGATCATTTTAGAGCTTTAAGATTTGACTGCCTCATTGGATTTTGGACCTGCAACCCCTTTGGAACTGTAAGTCCAAATAAACCTGTTTTTCTTCTCAGTATTGGGTAGGTCTTTATGAGCAGTGTGAAAATGGACTAATACAGTAGTATCCCGGACTGATTCTTTAGTTTAATATTTTAATGGAGCTAGCCAAAGTTAATAAAAGTTAAAATGCCCTTGACAGTTTAGAAAGATACATTTACCGTATACACGCTATGTAAAAATTTTGTTTCATTTTGCTTTTAAAATTCAGTAACAGTAATACATTTATTGGTTGCCTTTCAGGTAGCTTTAAGGGATTTTGCTTTTCTACTCTCTTTGACCACTTAAACCATTATGTTTTAGCGATGTGTTTCCCAAAATCAAGCTAGCTTTGAATTCCTTGAAAAGCAGTACTTATTCTTGATTTGATGATATACTTTAGGTTTTGTATCTACATTTACAAATACAACTGATCTTCAGTTCTCTTTTTTGTTTTTTCTTTTCATGTTTTGATACATGAATTTTAGTAACTTTGTGAAGTAGATTATTATTCCTACTGATATTTATTTATGCTCTGAAATGTAGTAGACTTAACAAGTAATGTCTGAGCACATACTCTGTTACCAACATATTAATAGGTATTGATGAACAAAATAGAAATAAGTATTTGAAAAATTGTAAGAATCTTCCAGAAAACCTATTTGAATATAGAAACTATTTTAAGTGATTTTAAAAGTAGAGATTTTAATGCCTTTCATAGTTTCATGGCCTATTGAAGTTTTCTACTATCTTGGTTCAATTCTACAGAATTCAAAAATTCCTATTTTCAGAGAAATTTAATAAGTACATTTGTTGCTTTCAAATATATTCTTATGTTCTTTTAAGTTTTCTAATTTTTTAAATTTATGTGCTCTTTTTAAAATTAAATTTGCCAAAGTTTTTAAAATTTAATAATTAAAAAATTTTAAGCAAGCTCTTGAAATTACATTGTTTTTCTTTATTGCAATACTTATTTACTATTTTTAATCTATATCATTTCTTTTATTTTACTTTGATTTGATGCTACACATACACACACACACACAAACACACACACACACAGAGATAGGAAACAGAATATAAGGAAGATGGGAAGACTGATTCTCAATGTCTGATAACTAAAAAATGATTAAATTCCAAATAATTTAAAAAGTATAGATAGGAATAAAAGATTACAAAAGTTAAGCTCATACTATTAACTACGATATTGCTTATATTGCTATTGTACCACTAAGCAAAGATAATATAACGTACAGCTTGTGAGCATAATGTTGTATATTCTCATTAAAAAGATACAAATTTCTCTATATATGATTCAAATTGTAGTTTTAATTAATCTACTATCTAATATTTATATCCATCACTAGTTTGTTTATCTGTAAATTAAAGGGACATGATTTGATTAAGTTTATAGTACTTGGATTCTCTGCAAGTATCATTGAGGATTTAGAAGTCAAATTTTGCACCAATCACTAATGCTGTGATAAATATCTTCCATATTACTTTTCCTAATTATAAAACCAGTAACACTGGGCCGGGTGCTGTGGCTCATGCCTGTAATCCTGCACTTTGGGAGGCCTAGGGGGATGGATCACCTGTGGTGAGGCAGTGAGGCAGTTGGATCACCTGAGGTCAGGAGTTTGAGACCACCTGATCAACAAGGTGAAAGAAACCCCATCTCTACGAAAAATACAAAAATTAGCCAGGCATGGTGACAGGTGCCTGTAGTTCCAGCTACTCTGGAGGCTGAAACAGGAGGATTGCTTGAACCTGGAAGGTGGAGGTTGGAGTGAGCCAAGATGGTGCCACTGCACTCCAGCCTGGGAGACAGAGCGAGACTCCATCTCAAAAAAAAAAAAGTAACATTGGAAAATGGTAATGAATATAGCATGCATCTAATTGCTTCTCCACCAACTGTAGCAATGTTTTATTTAAAGCAATTAAGAAATTGTGCTTTGACAGGTTTCAAATTTCACCCATCTGCTTACATATGATTTTCTGGACGGATATATGAATATTAATAGCAACTCTGTAAACAGGTGCTACAATTCTCTTGGTGAAACAATTTTGTCACATATGCATAGTCCTGGTCAGTAATGACCTAATTTTATTACTGTTTACAATCTAATAGCTAAATGGCAGTGACATCATTTATCCTATGGGTGGCATCTGGTCCCCATGTCATTGATGTGTGTGTGTGTGTGTGTGTATGTGTGTGTATGTGTGTGTGTGTGTATTCTTAGCAACCATTTTTGTAACAAACAGCAACTGTAGTTGAGGGTGGGGAATTCAGAATCTGAGAAATGGTAATTATCTATTCGTGACATAGATATGAGTATATTAAAAATGCATTTGTATTTACACACATACATTGGTTTTTCTCTTTTTAATTGTGTTTATTATAAAGAGGATTAGTGATATTTTCTTGAAATGTTGACTGCACTGACTCATAGATAAGATGAAATCTCAGCAATTTCATGCATTTTGCTCTCAGTAAGAATAGTATAAAAATTCCAAGTGTTTTGAATGTACAAATTTGATATTCCTGACCTGAAGTTCCTACTTTTCACTTTTATGTTTAAAGTTCATCACAAAATTTTTAAAATGTTTATTTCAATCTTAATATTATTGTGAACTTGAACTATTTCATTAAGTATATTATTTGGAACTATGTTCTATTTATTTGCTTATGGGTTCTTAGATCTTTATGTATTATTTCGATTTGACATGAACAAGCCTAAGAAAATACTATCTTACAACAAACTTATGTCACAAGAACAGAATTTTGCACTACAAATAATATAGAATGATCAATTAAATAGAGGCTGAAATGTTAATGAAAGTCATAATTCATTTGCACAGACAAAGAGAATACTGCATTTTAATGTTTCTACTACCATTTTAGGACCAGAGATCTTTCATGTGTAATCTCTCAATTTGCTCCAACCGCTACCCTCACATCCTCTGACATTTAAGGAACTGATGAAACTACACTGTGAGAAATTAAATGCAAACATTATGGATAATAAATTCAGACATCTTCAGAAATAAGTGACAGTAAAGGATATGCTTATTTACCCTAGAAGCTTTATTCTTCCACTATGAAGCGTAATGCCAAAATATCTGGAATATTTAGAATTGTGATTGCAAAAAATATATAGTTCAGGTTCTTGCCTTTGAGAAGCTTACAATCTGCTCATTCACAAAGCTTAATGAGTATATAATAGGTAATAAGTAAATTTTTCTACAAACTGCATACCTAATAGCTTTTAATACATGTATACATAAAGAAATATAATAAAAATCAAATTGAACATCGTAAGCTCTTTTTAAATCATAAGTTTTATGATGCAGTATAGGCTTTCTATGATTCCTTAAAAGAGAATAGATAAAATGCAACAGATTAAAGTAAAACTAGTTTTCAGTGAAAAGTATTTAACATTTGTCAAAGTATTAAGTACCAATTAGAAAAAAAAATGAAGCATTTTTAAAAAATTATCTTTGCAAATACTTTGAAAAATCTATGATTTCGACAATTACTTTATAAAAATTGGTATAAATATGACAATATTCATTGCAATTCGTAAATTCTGAGAGAAGAGAAAGAAGGAAGTAAAGATGATTGACAACTTTGGATCAATGTGATGATTGTATCAATTTCAGATTCTCTGCTAACAATAGGTGTCTGATTGGACACCACTGACTTTATTGGGAAGTGGATGGAATATAATATACCTTGCAGTGCATTAGTTGTTTGCGTTGATTGAAGGAAAGACAAATCTCACTTGGAGGAGAGTCTGAATCCCATCACTGTTGCAATTACATTGAACACCAGTAGGAAAATGCCCTGTTGCTTCTGCAGTCGGCTGCAAATTAGTAGACTTTTCTAGGCCACTGGATTCAAGAATTCCAGATGATTTATTTTTCAATAAATCGACATGTATTTACATACATATACTAAATAGTAAATTAAATGATTGAGTCTAGAAAGCACTCTGTTTTAAAATACATCTCTTCATCTCCCTTTTCAATTGTAAGCATCCAATAGTATGTAACAGCTGATGGGCCTACTGATGCTGAAATACACAAACTGTGTATTATTTTATAACTTTTTTTCTCACGTATTAAGTGATGACATAAATGAAAAATACGGCAGAAAAACAAATCATTAGTGTCTCTTCCTGAGAATAAAATAAAAATTTTGAACTGTTGAGAGTTGGGACCCATTTTCTTTGTGACCAATTTGTAACATCTTTGCCACTGTGTTCCATGTAAGTGTTCTTTCCAAGAGTAAACTAAATTCACCATTGATTGAATTAATTTGCATAGTATACCACATAAATACCTTGTAAACAAATAAAGATGTGTATTTTTTAAAGCTTTTATTTAACTCACCAACTTGGTGCCATCGATGTTTACCTACTAGATGCTGGAAGACTACTGGGATTCTGAAAACAAACAACAGAAAACTAATCTCATTGAAGTGGCTTTCTAAGTAACATTTTTAAAAACTATTTATCAAACCTCTTTGCTCTGTTAGGCTTCACAAATGACAAGGCTATTTTAGAGTCATAAACCTCCATGCCCTGTGCAGTTGTGGCATGCAACCAAAGACGACGAGAGAGAAAATGAACCTCTAATTGACTACAGCTGCTCATGCCTAGCATTTCCCAATAGCATCCCAAGATTCTTAGACTGGTGTTTCTTCTTTCCTCCCAAACACAAATCAGTGTGAACCTCCTGTGATGTATCAACTGGGTAAACTGAGGAATCCCTAAGGTGGTCTCTGGGGTCCCTACATGGCCCAAGACATGAGTGATCCTGCACCCAAAAAGCCAATGATGGATATGTGTTTGATTACTATTCACTTGTTACATTTGCACTCAGAAGGAAAGTAAAATGACAGTAATTTTCTTTGCTCACATATCGTTTTTAACCTGGTGCAAGGCTTTGCCTTCAAATCACAGGGAAGTGTTTTGTCCTTTGGAGGTTGCTATTAAAATATAGAATAGAACCATTACATTTTATTGGCTTAGCCTTTCCCTGCACTGCCTATAAAAACAGACACTGCTTTAAAATCTCTCCCTAATGTTCACTTTCTTGAGGATGGAACTGACCTCAAGAAGTTTACTACTTGTCTGTTAGTTAAGACTAATTAACTTTGACTTTGTTGTTAGGGCACCCTAATCTGGGGGTTCATCTTAAATAAACTGAAGAAAAACTGGATTCAGAGCAAGCACTGGACAGTGACTGTTTATGACTTTATGTGTTGAGACTTCTTTTTCTTTACTTCATGGCTGTTACCTGTAAGGAAATTTTATAAATGTGTAATCAATTTAGCATTCTTTGATAACTACGCTTTACTGCTAAACCTTTTTATATGATCGTGTTGCTTGCTCATTTTTAATAAGAAATGCATCTTCAATTAAAACCACATTGAAATATAGAAATAATTCTTTTGCTAATTATTACATTGTTTTGAAGTTAAAATACTAGCACTGTCCTGGATGTGAAATGATTTGTTCACATTGATTTTTAATGGTAACATTAATCTATAACCATTAGTGGGATCTTCTGAAGAAGTAGGTCACTTAATTTTTTTTATCTTCTAAGTGAGAATCTGGGTTACATTTAAGTTTTTTAAAAACATAATTTATATGCAAAATTAACATATGCAAATATTCTATCATTTTATTAAAATTACCACAGTAATTTTGTGATCACATTTTTTTTCTTTTTTGCTTTGATGCTGATGGCCCTTCTGCAGAGTTTTTGGGTCTATGAAAATCTCCTTACTTATTTTTGCCATCTCTATCTCCCCTCATCTCTAAGAATTAGTACCCTAGATCAGCTTTCAGAAATAACCAACAAGGTTTCTCTTCTTATTGTACATTGCTCCCTGTGAAGCTAAAAATATTGTGCTAGAATAAAGGGTCATATTCTTATAAAACCACTCTTTGTCCTATAAATAACTTTCAAAATGATTAGCATATAAGAAAATAAGCCTTTATACCATCTCTCTTTTTGGGTTTCTCATGTACAAGAAACATGTAATATTATAAAATAAGATATCCTGGTCATTGCATATCTATTTGCATACTATAAAAATAAATTGTATGTGTAACAATATCTCAGTGTTAGAACATAATGAAGTACATGCATAATGAACACTGAGATACAGTTGAAAATATAATTTGTTTATATTAATACATAACCATTTAACTTTATTAATGGTAAATAAGTAAAATTATATTTGCATACATTTTAATTATTTCTATAGGTAATAAGAAATGATACACTTGCAACTTGAAGTTTCCAGTTATTTTTGAGTCACCTTAATAACAAAAGAACACTGATTAACAAAGATTAATTTTACTCTGTAATTATATAATATGTACTGAGATACTGCCTATTTGAAGAAATCAAATGGTAAACATGTATACTCAGAAAATCAGTCTTCTTGAAAGTTTTTAAATTTCATTTTGTTTTTTATAAAAGCTACATCAACTTTGCATTTCTTTTTTGTTTTTTGGGGAGATGACTGATATAACCAGAAGTCTTGCCTAAAATATGAGATAACTTTATTTTAAAATATGCTGATAAGATTAGCATCTAATTATATAATCTTCTGCTCTTTAATGACTTGAAATGTGGGTCTTATCTTCCTGAAATCATTGTAAACTCATTGGAAAGAGGAGCTTTTCAAGCCATCACTCATACACCAATCTAATGTACATAAGCAACTTGCTCTGTTCCTAGAACTAAAACAGTGTTTGGTCTGATTATAATTTCTTTTTCTTTCTTTCTTTTTTTTTTTTGAAACAGAGTTTTACTCGAATGCTATGGCACGATCTCAGCTCACTGCAACCTCCTCCTCCCGAGTACAAGCGATTCTCCTGCCTCAGCCTCCAGAGGAGCTGGGACTACAGGCATGCACCACCACGCCCGGCTAATTTTGTATTTTTAGTAGAGACGGGGTTTCTCCATGTTGGTCAGGCTGGTCTCAAACTCCCAACCTCAGGTGATACGCCCACCTTGGCTTCCCAAAGTGCTGGGATTACGGGTGTGAGCCACCACGCCCGGCTCCATAATTTCATAAGAGTTTATATAAAGTACTTACTAAACTTGTGAAAATAGAAGCAACTATTTATAAAGTAATCTAGCACTTACATGAAACTTCAATAGATTAAAATTATTAGCAAAGTAAAATAGTAAAATTATAGCCTCAGAATATAAGAAAGTTAAGTAATATTTTATTATAAAGTATTTCATTTACTAGATGCAATTCTGGAAATATCTATAAAAGTTTTCTTGAAAATTACAGTTCTTTGTTTATTTTGGATATAGTTAAAAATACAAGGAAATCAAAATATAATAATTCAGAATATAGAAAAGAACATAATATAGTGAGCAAAAGAGAAATGCTATGCCAATTAACCTTATTTATGAATAGAATCATTTTTCCAAATTGTGAACAATATTTACAAAAGACGTACATTTGCCTGCAAGTTTCCCTACTTACATGAAAATTTCACCGTAATGATAAAGTGAGAATTTCTCCATATTATTAAATGAAGAAGTATATCAATTGTTTCTATGAAATATGTACAACCAAAATATATACAATATAATCTTATCATTGTAAAAATCTACCAATCAAAGAAAACCATGTAATTCCATTTTGATTGTAAAAGTGTCTTATATTTGTGTGTATATGTTTGCATTTGTTTCCTGAATGTGAACCAAGATGTGGAAAGATACGCATCAAACTCGTTCTATGAGAACTCAAAATGGAGGTAAAGTGATGCATCGGATAGGTTAAATAATATTCAGGTGAAGAGTGGCCCCCGAAGCACAACATTTAAAAACAACAGACATTTCTCACTCCTGCTACTCTTCCACGGAGGATTGCAGAAGAGTTCTGCTCGTGATGACAGGCAGCATAATGGAGCATGATGATGGAACATACACCATCTCATATGCTGCCAATTTCTGAGGCAGAGGAAAAGTTGTACTCTTACTGACAATGAAATACTGTGGGCAGGAGGTCACACGTTTACTCACAACCCGCAGGCCAGTGCTGTCACGTTTTCAACCACAAAACAGCAAATGCAACCCGATCACATTTCTTAAAGATGTAGAGCCGGAAATAATGGTGACCAGCCTAATGACTACCACAGGTGAGAGCAATTGCTAATGTGTTCTTCATTCTTTTTGGTATTGCTTGTATTTTTTCTTAAAAACATACAAGGTATCTTAAATACTTACAGATTAGAGGCAATTCTACTCTCATCATCCCCTCCTCCAACACTGTTGCTTTAATTCTACACAGATAGGAATGATGTAGAAACACATGGGCAAAACCAGGTTTCATTAACCATCGTCTATATTCTTGCATTTCGTTTAGGAAGGTGCTATGATGCAAAACACATGACATGGAACCTCTATCGGGTGGTTCTTACTCCAGTTGGTAAGACTGGTGATGTAAAAGCATAACATAAATGCAACAAGCCTAAGGAAGGCTGGGAAGCCTCACTGGAAAAGAAATGCATTTTTTTTTCTTTAATATAAGACTAATTAACAGCACAGATCCTGGTCCATTGTTTTCTGAGGGTATTTTTGGATAAAAGTTAGAGATGATGAGGTACATTTTAATGGAGAGGAATGGTGCAAGTAGACCAGATTGAGTGAGATGGAGGACTCAGAAAATCTATTAATGACAAACAAATTTAGAAAGATCGAGGGGAAGCCCAAAAATCATGAAACTATGCCAAGATTTGTGGGCTCCATAACTCTAGAAAGTATGAAAGAGAATTATTACAGGTATATAGAATTTAAAATGACAGATATTGTTAATATGAGACCATATTCCCTAAATATGAAATGAGTAATAAGAACTGGGCATTACATCAATTTTCCTCCCCAAACTTCAGTTCTATGCAGTGATTTTATAGCCCCAGTGTATCAGGAATAAAATGCTTGGGAGAAAGCCCTCTTCTTACCTCTCAAATGAAGATGGCTCCTTCTGTGAAGGTGGGAGTAAATTCAGGTCATTCTTAGACGGGCTCCATTTACATATCACTGCCCATTTTCTGCCATAATTTACAAATTCACTACTCTGTAATTATTACCAAAAGAAATAGTGAGTTATTTTATAACACGTTAAAGGAGTAAGTCAGGGAAATGAACATTCCCTATATTTGTTATTGGATATATGTTCATAGTTATAAGGAATGTATATTTGGAATATGATGTGTCGTATCGAAGCAGCAAGTAGCCATTATTATTTCTAAAGTAAGGGGATAATGTGGTCAAAATTTGCTTGTTTAGAGACTAATCAGTTGAGAAAAATTAAGGTATAAATAATGAAAATATTATATTCGAAGACTCTATTTCTTTTCCTTTCTGGGACTACAGGCACATGCCACCACACCCAGCTAATCGGTTTTGCATTTTTAGTAGAGACGTGCTTTCACTATGTTGCCCTGGGTGGTTGGTCCCCAACTCCTGACCTCAGGTGACCCAGCTGCTTCAGCCTCCCACAGTGCTGGAATGACAGGCGTGAGCCACCACGCCTGGTCCAAAGACTCTCTTTCTATGCTAGAAAATAAACTAAGAGCCCATAATTCGCCTTTATTTGTGTGTGTGGCGGTAGGGGAGATAGGAACTTATTTTGTCAGAAAGTTTTTTAAAATGCCCTTAAAACCAGCTTATATATGTTTCTAACTCTTTAGAGAATGTTCTAATTCATATAAATTATCTTATTCTCGTTTTATTGAACTATTCTCATTTTATCAAAGTTTTGGTTTATTTGCTTATTTGTTTTTAATGGAGAGGGAAGAGATTAATTAACATTAAAAGTGCTTGCATATTTTATAAATACATTGAATTATGGTCTGTTTATAGAACACATATGATTTAAATAAGGCACACTGTCTATATGTTAGTAATTTATTATGAAGGAGTTGCATATGCTCCAATTACCACCATGAATAACTGTTATTTAAAGTCGCATAAAATATTCAATCATCCAAATATATGTGATTTAAAGAATTTAGAGTTAATATGAAATAGAAAATTGTACTTGGCTTGTTTTAACTTTCTTCAGCCTCAGAATGTTATGATGGCAAATTACCTAATTAAAGACAAGTACCCGGGATTCATCAAAACCAGTAAGCTGGTGACGACGGAGACCCTGAGTTAAGGTCCCTTTATACAGCTATGGACGCTACAGAATGAATTTGTGATTATGTAAGAAGCTTCTTTGCAGCACTGATTTCAGGAATTTATGAAAGAAGAAATTCTTTATTCAGACTCTACTGGTAGAGTTTGTAGTCTCTCTTTATGTCTGATATTTATAGCAGCAAATGAAACGTTAGGACATTACAAGTAAAACAGTGAAGTATTAGGCTGTTGTCTCTTTTTGTGAAATTAATTCTCAACTGTCATTATCAAGTTTTATGCTCAGAATTTCACTGTAACTTTATTCTGATTTGATTTTTTATAACTTAAGATCACACTGTAAGATTTTTTGTTGACCTTTAGCCAAAAATAATAAAAATCTGACCTGATATGACTCTTGTTTGAAAAGGAGAAAAGATCCCAAGAGAACACAACTTTGGATGTCACACATAATTTCCCATTCTCCTCCTATAAATCAGACTTCTGTAAAATACTGTTATACTCTTCACATTTCTGCAGATACTAAAATTCCCCATTTATTTTCCAACCTGCATTCTTCAAGAAAAGGGATGTTAGCAGAGGTTGTAAAGAGCTGTGGTAGTCAAAAAGAATCGGCAGAATTCCAGTTTTTAAAACTTGTTGACATTCTGCCAATTCCTTTATTAATACATGTTGCTAAGCAGAGCTCGTATTCAGTTGGTATCTTCTAGCACAGCCAAACTGATTGCTAACATTCTGAAATATTAACATTTCGGTAGGTAAATGGCTACCGTTCTCTTCTTCCTGGTATCATCTTCCTTATCCCAGTTCGATAGTCAATCTCCTCCCCTACCACCCAAGCCCAATGTACCGTTTTGCATCTAGAAAATAATGTGTCGCACCAGAAGGGGCATTTAGGACCTTGCCTTGGCTAGCATATGAATTGTTCCTGGTTTGATTGGTTAGTTTCCACTCTTTAGCAATTGTTGAATACTTCGAATCTAATTCTTGCACCTAAGTATGTTTCTAGGCCAGGTCATGGAAATGGAAATATGGGAAGGATGGCCGTAATGATCCAATCCTGAAGCAGCTGAGATATCTCACCATAAGAATTGAAAGATTGCCTGAAGCCTGTTTGTCGCCATGAAAAATTTTCTTTCCTGAAATTGTGGGATGTTGCTCTGTCATTCATTAAACACTTCTCAATGGTTTACTATTTCCTAAATACTGTGAATGTAAGAATAATAAAATGAGTCTTTTTTCAAAAAGTGGAATCAAGAAAAACAAGATACAATTTACATTAAAAAGTTTATGGTGGGGGCAGAGTATATGAAGTGCACGTTGATGTGGGGATGAGAGGGAGAAAGCAGTAATGAGTGTTCGGTCCTCTCTGAACAGAGTTTTAGGTGACCTGCTTGAATCATGTATTCATTTATCCAAAATATAATCACTGAACTTGTATTCAGATAGCACTCGAGATACAAAGGCAAACAAGAGAGGTATTCCCCTACCCTCATTACCCATTATATTACTCACCATCCAGGAAGAAAGACTCTAAAACTAGTTACATAATTACTAAATGTATAGCACTATTTTGAGAACTTACCTAAAATTTTAATGTGCTCGCCTATTTTTTTCTATAAAAGCAGGGACTTTGATGATTATGTTATTGCTGGAAATAATAAGATATTTTATAGACAACAATTTCTATTTATTGTCATTGTCTTTCTGATAATTCTGTAGAAATAAGATACTTGGCCACCTTGAAAAAAAATGTAAAATGTATTGAGTGAAACTAACAGTTCATCATACCATTCATATTTATCTTGTGGCTTTCTCCTACTTGGTCAAGAACACTTGTCTCATTGTCCTGTAGGGAGAGGTAAGAGTTTAATGACTTGCTCAAGGTGACAGAAATAGCAGCAGTCCTTATTTTACCAAATCCTTATTCCCTGACTTTGGTTCATTGTTTCTTATAGTCCATCTATAGACTGATTACTGTTAGTCTCAAACAACTATGACCATTTCTTCTCAAATCTCATTTTGCTCCAATGTCACTACTGCATTCCAGTTTATTTTAGAAAATAGAATGAAAGACAAGAAAATGTCATAATTTATTCATTTCTGGGCAGTAGCAAGAGAGAAATAATTATTTATTGAGTGACTACAATGTGCTAGATTCTGTACCACGTGTAGGACATTATTTCTCAATGACTCCATGAGATGATATCACTTTTAATTGGCTGTTTCTTGAGTTTAAGAGAGATTAAGAATTATCTAATTGCTCAAGGCTGCTAAGTGACACTGCTGGGATTCAAAACCTGTCCTGTCTCTTAAGAACTTTCTACTACTCTGTGAAGATATACTGATGTATAAAAGTCCATTTTTTTCTGTACTCAATAATACCTATAGGTACAATAATTGTATTCATTTGGAAACATTCTAAATCATTTCATTTTTTTCTAGAATATATTCCATTGCAGTGGTAGAGACTACATTAGGTATTTAAATCATTGAATAAAAAGACCTACAAAACTGTTGGTGCCAATTTAGCCACTGAAACCCTTCCAGTGATAATGAACTCACTGAGAAGGCTACTGATTCCACGTTTGAACAACCTCTTTGTTTTGAATACTGCTGTAACTCTATTAGTACTACTTCTACTGCTGAGAGCCATGCCAAAAAATGATCATTTTTAGAAAATTTAACATGTGACACACGATTAACCAGTGGTATTTTCTATCATCACAACAACCATATAATGTAAGCTTAACTATTTTTATTTTTAAATTTGAGAAACTGGGGGTTCAGGGACCAAATGACACTGGAGGTCTATGTCTGTGCTAGAACTGAAGTCAGCTCTGTTTGACTAGAATGCATGTGTCTTCTGCATTGTGCCAACCACTACTTTATGGGAACAATGTAAGCCCTTAAGCCAAGCGATTGTTCAAATATTTGAAAGCAGCAATTATATTTTTCCCAACATCTTTTCCTTCTTAGACCAAGTACATTTACTTTGCTCAGTATTTCTATGACTTTTTTTGCAGACCATTTAGAGCTGCTGTCAACTTTTGACACCGGAAGTCAGCACGTTTGCTCAAATGTTGCCAGCCAGGAGATACCAGAATAGGAATGATAAGTCCTAGTTCCGTACTAAGAAGACAACAGCATCACTTATTTTGGCAAGCCCTTGGCCTATTATATATTTGCAATAAATGAACTATCCTACATTTTTCCATTTGTTTTCCATTAATTGCTATTAAGCAAAGAGTCTCTGTTCTATGTATATATGTTTTTTAGTTTGACCACAAGTGTAGGAATATAAACTTACCTCCTTTAAGTTCTACCTTATTACTCCTGGCTTGTGGTTTCACATTTGATTGAGTTATTTCTCTTCATTTTTGTAACACTTGAAAAACTGCTATGCATGCCCTTTATTGTTTATTCTGAAATTTATCTAGCAGTGCTTTAAATTGAGAAGGTACATCTTAAGCCCTATCCTCTAGGACAACAGAAGAGCCTGATGGAGGAAGCTCTTTGGCCATTTGGCAAGAGTAGTGTATAATTGGGGAACTTTGATAACTCATTCATTCAACAAATATTTATTGAGGACTTACTATGTACCAAGCAGTACCCTAGGTATTTGTGCAGCAGCAGTAAAGCAAATGACAGAAGTCCCTTTTTTTCTGTGAGCTTACATTCTAGTAAGAATATGCAGGTAATAAACAAATACGCAACAAAAATACGTTAACGTGTTAATGATGTTATGGAGAGAAATAAACAAGGAAGCTACATAGGGAGTATCATATTGAGAGTATGTAGTATAGAGAGGTCACCTGCTAAATTCTTCACATAAACCTCTATCATAGATATATGTTATACTCTAATTATTTTAGCATTATCTGACTCCTCTTTTAGACAAATTATTTTCCCAGGAAATACCCTGTGTCTTATTTGTCTAGACACTTTCAGCACCAAGCCTAATGCCTAGCACACAATGTTTCAATAAAAGATTAATGAATCCTTAAAAGCCCTTAGTATTAATAACAAAAGAAATAATTAACATATAATAACTGGTCACTATGTGCCGTATATTGTGCTCATCTCATTTAATTCTCACAACTTGATGAAAACATTTTCCATACATACTATTATTATTCTCATTTTACCAATGAGAAAACAGAGCTACAGAATTGTGAACTAATTTAAATGAAATCACATAGGAACAGAAATTCAAATCCAGATTTTCTGTCTCCAGATTCCTTGTTTTACACATTTTTACCACATAGAACAGAAAGCAATACCTTGTCAACAACCATACCCCTAAAGATTTTATAAGGTACTATCAGAAATTATGATTTCTATAATATTAAAAAAAAGAATTTAGCTCAGGTAGAAGATGGAATGAGAAGCAAGTCAAAATCTATCAAGTCAACAAATTTAATTCATTCACTTAAAACCACATCATATCCAAATAATTGTGTCTAAGTTATAGCCTTCATTATGGTGGATTTCAGAAAAGAGAAATGAGATACAGGAGAGAAAGAATGACAGAAAATTTCTGTTCTATATTAAAACTTGAAGTATGTGCCTTTTTTCTAAGAAGGTGTAAAGGTGGGGGATGGGAAATACCAGGCAGAGACCACATTAGCAATTGATAAAATGTATAAATCCAAACAGGGATCAAGGAATCATCAGGATCTTATTCACTGGTCAAGCAGCAATGGGGCTGATTTTAGTGATAATTCTACTACCCTGGCCAAGCTGCATGCAGGTTCTTAAGGGAAATAAAGAGAAGCAAGGGCAGTGATAAGCAAAAGCAGCAGGAGACAGATTACACTATAGAACTGAATAGCACCTTGCCCACAGTTATCTTTGCTCATTGCTTCATTCTTCTATCCCAGAATCAAGCAAAGTGGTGGATTATGAGGACCACTGTCTCAACCGTGACACTGAGAAAATGGCCGAATGGTATCTTTATACCCTAATTTTAAAATTAGAAACTTCGAGAAATCTTTGTGGAATAAAAGAACATTTAAGTATTCCATAATCACACACTTTGTATATGATTTTGCTTTTAAGATTAACATTGCTTTTTGTGAGAGACATTTAATCTATTTTATAGCTACAGTCCCGTCACATCCTCTATATTTTAAGTTAAATGTCTAGTGCTTTCATAATAAAGAAAACTGAAATCTTGATGGAAACAACACAATTCATGGGGCTCATGTAGTTATAAATCAGAATTTCTATTATAAATATTACATATATGTCATAACATTTAAAAATATTTGCATTTCTTTATTTTAGGGACAAAGGTAAAATCTACTAAACTTTAAAGATAATCCATGATCATATTTTACACTTACTTTCCCACTAGCATGGTATATGATTCAAACGATAGATAGGTCTGTAATCAGGTTTTGGTTTGTTTTGTGTTTTTGAAATAACACTATGGTATTTTTAAAGGCATAAAGAAAAGACATTTGCAGAACATGAGATGAGGATTTATTGCAAGTTACTTACTAACAAAGTGCTACTAAAACAAACTTTTAAGGGATTGGGGGAAACAGGAGAGGAATGAGGGAATACTAAGAAAGGATGCAGATCAGGACAAACCTCAGCCCCATCCTGATCATGCTGTGACCTCAGGAGTGTGAAATATGACTCAAGGTTGTCCTGACTCAGGAAAGGAAACTGTGGCTTCTCTGCTTTCTTGAACCACCAGCCATTGGCCTTTAAAGAGGAAACAACACCTAAAGTCACATATACCTCTTAGCTTCTGCATATGCAGTCAAAGTGGGCCTCATAACCACTTACACATCCTCCAGAAAGAGTTTCAGGTGTGAGGCATTAGAAGCAATAAACAAAAAGTGAATTAAGTCAAATAGGATCCTAGAGTTCTGAGCAACATCAACTATGTCTACCCTAACTTGTCATGTAGGCAGTTACAAGGAAATGTAGTTTACTATTTGCCTATTCATCCCAAGATCAATTTAAAATGTATATTTTCTGAAATGTTATGATACTTTTCCGAATTTTTAGAATGATGGCTTATTTTTTTGTAACAATACTACATGCTATGCAATAGAGAAAGATACAAATAAAAAGTAAAAAAGCATCAAATACCTGACGTCCCAAAATGCAATCATTAATATTTTTGTAAAAATAGATTGCTTGATAGGTATAAATATATAAAAATGGGATCATAATATATGCTTTTAAAGGTGTCAAAGCAAGCTATAAATGCAATACAATTCTACTCAAAATCTTCAGTTTTATTACTAAAACTCAACACATTTGTTTGAAAGAATATGGAAGAGTATATGTCTGACAATATCTGTGACAATTCTGAAAAATGTTGATAATGAAGGGTACCTGCCATACTAAAAATGAAAGCTATTTTATAAAGTTATAGTAATTAACAAAGTGTTACATTTATAAATAAATTGAAATATATGCTGATAGGTCAGAATAAAGAGCTGACAGATATCCAAATACATGTAAAATTTCAGTGTATAATAGTAAAAGCATGTAAAAATTAGTGTAAAATGTGGATTAATTGAGTTTAGATGAATTAAAAATCTGTCAGTGATAAATACAACATACTATTATTAGAATAAAATAGGATTCAAGAAGAATTTCTTACCTAAATACTAATTTCACAAATCACTAAGACAAAGATCAATAAATGTGACTACATCAGAATTTTAAATGTCTGGAAAAAATGCTTCAACAAAGGAAAAAAATATATATATAACAGGTAAAGCGTTAGCATCTAATTAATCTGAGACTACTACGCATCAATAAGAATAAGACAAAGAGCCAGATAAAAGTTAGACAAAGGATATAAACAGAATTTATAAAAGAAAAAAACTGAAAAGGCCAATATACTTAGAAAAAGATCCATGTTCTTGTTTTATACTTAAATTTTACTAAAGTTGTAAGTAATTCTGAATTGAAAGGGAAATTAAAACAATACACATACTCTGAAAATATAATTTCATCCCCATCCAATTGGTTAAACAAAAAAGACATGTTTGTCAATATCAAGTGTTGGTGAAAATGTATTGACAAGGAAGTTCTTATAAAATTTAAAGACTAACTTGACATAAAAGTTGAAGTTACTTGTAGCCTGCAAATTCTCAATTGTATTTCAGGATGTAGTTCATCTCATAGATATTTTGAACACAAAGACTTGATCAAATGTATTCACCGTAGCCTTATGTGTGATGATGAAAATTTGGATGATCATAATCAGGGACATGAATTAACTCATGTATTAGAAAAAATTTTTGAATGTCTACTATTTGCCAAACCCTGTAATAGACATTCATAAATCACTGAACTACATGGAAAAATTCACAACCTCAAAATATACATTGTGTGTTACATTCGTAGACTATCATACCATAAAATATTTTTATGCATGAACTAGATGAATATATAACAAAATAATTAGAACTTTGAAAACACTGTTGAGTGAAAAAGTAAGTTACAGAATGTTAAACATTATTTGAAATTTTAAAGGAACATTTAAAGACAAACACAACCAACATGGCATCCTATATGGTTTGTGGATATGTTAATATTTAATAAAGATACAAATTATATTCTTGACAGAGACATTTTATGATAATAATAACCTTTTGAGAGAAATGAGAAAAGACATAAGGAGTTTATGGGACATATCAATTTTAAGATTTTATGTATTCAAAACATGTCAAAGAAATTACAAAATAATGCTAATATTTACCTAATTTATTTGTTGATGTACTTGTACATTCACTACATTTCACTACTATAACAGGCATAGCTAAAGGAGAGGGTCATATTCAATCTCTGGGCTGGTAGAGTGGCTTTACACAGTATTCAGAGGGCGAAGCTCTACGTATCTTCTCTGCCATTTGTGGATGCCATCTTGTGCCAAGATAAATACTTCAGTTTCCACATCATATTTGAATTCCAACCAGCAGGAGGAAGGAAGTAAACTGAGGGTACGTTTATTCTTATTAAAAGCACAACCTACAAAAAACACATATGCCCTTTATTTGTATCTTATTTTCCAGAACTTAGGCTCATGATGACCGTAGCCATAAAAGATACTGGAAAATGTCTTTACATGGGTGACAATGTGCCCAATGTAACAATTTTATTATTACGCAAAAGACAGAGAACAATTATTGGAGGACAACTATCAGTTTCTGTCATAGGTATTTGTACATGATTAACGGCTGTTTTTCATTATTTTGTGTGATTTTGCTATATAGAAAATCATAGTGTTTGAAATAAGTACGGGTGGCATCTTCCCTTCCAATCCTTATGTATATCTTCCCTTTACTCCTTTTATCAGTTGGTTATGACTCAGTTACAATGTTAATAGGAGCAGCGGTGACGAACAATTTGTCTTTCACCTTTCTTTCACAGCAACACATAAAATTACTGACTTCTTTTTAGGATGATTTTCTTTTCTTTTTTCTTTTTTTGAGAAGAAGTTTTGCTCTTGTTGCCCAGGCTGGAGGGCAATGGAGCATTCTTGGCTCACTGCAACCTCCGCCTCCCGGGTTCAAGCGATTCTGCCTCAACCTCCCATGTGTCTGGGCTTACAGGAATGTGCCACCACCTCTGGCTAATTTTTTGTATTTTTAGTAGAGATGGGGTTTCTCCATGTTGGTCAGGCTGGTCTCAAACCCCCGACCTCAGGTGATTCACCTGCCTCGGCCTTCCAAAGTGCTGGGATTACAGGCATGAGCACCTGGCCTTTTTAGGATGAT
Organism: Plecturocebus donacophilus; assembly: GCA_004027715.1. NCBI lineage: Eukaryota > Metazoa > Chordata > Mammalia > Primates > Pitheciidae > Plecturocebus > Plecturocebus donacophilus. The sequence goes on along the minus strand of PVKP010022496.1, from coordinate 15,301 downwards.
TTTTAAAGATTGCTCAATCTATGTGGAGAATATATCTCAGAAAGATGGGGGAAGAGTATATGCAAAAGATAAGCTAATAGGTTACTGCAGAACTTGCGACAAGAGGCAGGTTTCGACCAGAGAGTGATTTATTTGCAATGTGAATGGATAAAATTGCTTAGATTTAAAAAAAGAAAAAAAATTTTGATTGGAAAGAAAGAAGTACTTGGATTCAAGATATATTTTGAAGATAGAATCTATAGCATTTGGTTGTGAATTATACTATTATGTGCATGTGGCAAATATAAGGAGAAAAGAATAAACTGATTCTTTGGCTTGTGGCTTGAGCATTTGTGTAAATTGTGATATCATTGTTCAAGCTGGGAAGAACCTAGGAAGAATCAGAAAGTGGGGCGGGATGAAGGAATTAAGAATTGTGTTTTGACCTAGTTATTTAATAAATTTGACATAATTATTAGAAATTAAAATAGAAAAATGCAGTCTGGCATTTAGGGGCAAGGTCTTGGTTAGTTATACAAGCGTTCAGTTTTCAGCATATAGATTGTATTTAAAGTTATATACTTGGAGTACATCACTAGAGTGAGCAAAGAGACAAGTAAAGAGTCAGAGGACTAAAATACTGGGACCCCAGAATTTAGAGGTCCAGGTATGAAGGAGAAAGCCAATGTGTGAAAGTAATATGCATAGAGCTACAGTCAGGAAGCGAAAACAGTATAGGAGGCAGTACTCTGAAAACTTGATCAGCCATGGCAAATACTGCTTAAAGCATAACATGAAACAAAAACTGAGAGTAGACTTTTGGACTGGGCTTTATGGGGGATTTCACTCCCTTTGTAAGTACATTTTCATAGAATAAAGGAAATGATAGCTTAATTAAATTCAGTGGATGAGAAAACAGAGAGGAGTTGGAAAATGGAGACAAATTTTGGATTAGAAAGAATCAGAAACAGATAAGGATGAAGGCAGAGGTTGAAGTTCTCTTTTTTCTTTTTAATAAAAGAGAGACTTTCAGTATGTTTCTATCATGATGGGAGTGATCCAGCACAGAAAAAATTGATAGGGTAGCCGAGAAAACAGAAAAGACCAAAGTAATACTCTCCAATGATAAGCAGGAATTGAAATCAATATTTATGGAAGGCTTGGCTTTAGAAAAGGGCAGAACAGTTTCTTTTCTTGCAGCAACAAAGGCATGGTATATGAGCACCAGTACAGATTCATAGACTCAGAGGTGAGGAAATGAGGACTTTTTCATCTACTTGTCTTGGTTTTCCCAAGGAAATGAGGCCCTCAGTTAAAAGGGGAGAAAGGAAGAATGTTGAGCTGTAAGAAGATAGGGGAAAGTATAAAATACCCTCAAAGACTAAGGGAGGGTGAATCAAGTGTGGAAATGAGGAAGGATTACTGGGCAGCCACGGGGAATCACTTGAGTTTATCGTCATAAATACAAAAAAAAAGACAATGGATAGTTAATGCTTTCTTTGGGTAGTTACTGCTACCTCCATACAGGTATAGAGCTGAGTAAAAATTAATCAGGAATGAATTATTCTGATAATTAATCAGAAGTAGAGAGGGTCAAAGAAGTACATGATATATGCAAGAGAATAATTATTTGTAGGAGACAATATCATGTGTCCCTGTTAACATTTTCTCTGTTTTCTCCTTAAAGATGACCTTTACCCTTTTATTTTTAGTAATCATTTCCTTGCTTTTCTTTATAGTGTTATGACTCATAACTTCTAAGAGAAATAAAAAAAATCTCAAGTGATAAGCTCATTTTCGACAATAATAAAAGACTCTACCTAGAAAAATGTCATAGCCTTCAAATAAAAGCTCAAAGAATATCACTAGCCCAATAAAAATATAAGTACATGCCGAATATTCTGTACATTAAAAGTGTGGAATGAATACTTGCATACATGCTATTTCCTCTTTTACACTATTGACTGTTTCTAATGAGAATAGTATTTGTTTTCCAAATATATTTGAAATGACTAGAAAATAATTTCCGAATACAGGAAGCTGTTTGGGTTAAGTCTCACATCAAAGATCTCACATAAAAAGAAATTAAGTCAATGTTTTTAATAGTGTCTGAATGAAAACAATTGACCAAAATTTCCAGCGTAAGATGGTGATAAAGATAACTGAAAGGCAGAACAAGCTTCAGCCTGATTACTCGGCACTTTATTTGCGTAAATTCAAATACAGCATTGATTCTGTTTCTTCTCAAAATAAGTGCATTGATTCCATTTCTTCCCAAAATAAATACATTTAGTCACAATAAAACCAATGCAACAAGTACATTGCTGGGAAGCACTTGCCTGTTCAGCCAAAATTCTTCTTGAAAGTTTCCAGAATGGAGAGACGTCATTTACAAGTGAAAGCCATGTTACAAACCTAGAAAATTAAATAATATTCACTTTCTAGGAAATACAACCTTCCCCTTTACCAGCACGCTTTTTCCTTTAAATTCTGGAAAAATATATATGATGACAGTAGGTGTACTGAAAATTCAGTAGACTTTTTAGGTTATCACTTTCATTCGTTTTTTCCTATTTAAGTGGCTAAATTTGGAATTGATGAGGAGAGTCAAAATTCAAATACATTAGTAGAGTCTTCAGACCTGAATCATATGGAATGGCTGTATTTACTACAAACCCATAGAGTAATGATAAAATTATTAAGAATATAATAATTATAGATTATATAGTAAGATGCTTACTATATAATATTATATAGTAGCAGTAATGTGTAATATATGGTATATGTGTCTCATAAGTGATACAATTTAAGTGTCATACAACATTGGGGGTTGATTTTATCATCCCAATTAATACAGCTATGGAAATGGAGGGTTATCTACAGTAGCCAGGGCCCAGTGATATTACGACGCAGACATACAGACTCCAAGCTCGTGTTCTTGGCCATATCCTCCATTGCTTTTCTGCATTCTATGATCTTGTGACTTCATACCCTGTCTCCAGGACACACAAAGTTGCTCACTCCTTTGGCATATCTACCTGTTGTTCTCACTTCTTTACAGATTCTTTAGACAGGCTTCTTCTTGCCCAGGCTTCAGTGCTCACCAGGTCTCACTTCTTCCATAACCTGCCAAAACTAACCTAGCAAATACGATGTCTCCCTTCTCTTCACCCCCTCAGCACTTAGTCAGAAGCTTACCACAGAGCTCAGCTCTCTGATTCTTGTACCTGTGCTAAGTCTTTTCTCCCAGCTGGACAATAATGCACTTGACAGAGAAAATATTTATTGCTCATCACCGTTTACAGCCCTGGGGATGACACTGGCTATTTAAAATACATTCTTCAATTATTAATTATGTTCCAATTTTCAGGCCGTACACTATGACCGTCTAGGAATATACAGCTTATTGAAGCATGATCCCCACCACAGGCATTTAGAATCTACTAAAGGAAACTTACATAACTTATATAAGTTACATAAATGCCAAGTGGAACATTTTAAAATCTGAGATGGCTTCGTATGTGTGCATCATACCCTCTGACCTCATACTAACCCTGTGAGGAAGGTGACTGCAAAGGAGGAAGGTGAAGCCCAGAGCCCAAAGTCACAGGAACAGTAAATAGTCGTGTGAGAACCAGAGACTGGGTGCTCTGGCTTTGGGCCCAAGTCTTCAGCTAAAACTGGACGCCTACACTCTGAGAACGGAGCACTCGTTTGTTGGACTATTAAGCCCCAGACACAAAGTTACTGGACATACAGTGGTTGTTTTAGTTTGGACTCTCGCAAATGGAGATCCTGAGACAAGGAATTGGTTGCAGGTAGTTGATTCAGTAGGTGACCATGTAAAGCACAAGTAAAGGCAGTGCGGAAAGTGAGACGGGAAACATTAGAATACCTACGAGGGGCAATTGGTGCTTCATTCTGTTGGAGACATACTGAGAACCCCTTGAAACTTGGAGACAGTGGCGGGGGGGACATATGAACGCCGCTTCTCATCTGCCGTGGGAGAGGGATTGCTGGAGGGGAGGAGTGTCCTCGGCCAGCTGTTTTTAGTTGCTCTCTGGCACGGAGGTAGAGAAAAACAGGCACTTAAAGTGGGAAGATGTCAGCCTTCCAGGAAACCTTCTACACAGCTGCAGATGAACTCAGAGGTGGGCAGAGGAGACATGAGGCAGGCATCAGCAGTATCTACTACGGTGATGCATGAGACGCACGTGTTTAAACATGAGCTTTGCCTTGTTGGGACTGATACACTCAAATAAGAGGTTTATTGCAAAATATGATGGGGGCTCAGGGAAGAGGGAGCAGTCCAGATGTTGTGTGGTGTTGAAGCAGGCTTGCATTGACCATCCTCCACCCGCACTGTCCAGCGTAGCACATGCAGACATGCTGTTTTATAATATCTCTGTGAATAATTTACATGTTTCATGTTCACATAACACACATTTGCTTTAGCGCCCAAGTATGAATGATTCCAGAAGAGGTAAATGTGCTGGCCCACCTTGAGAAGCAACACCTTATGCTCGCTACATCCACATTTTTGGACACAAACACTATCAACTTAAAAATCACTCATGCAAACATCAGTACCGGAGAGAGTCTGCAAGTAAGTGTGACATGAATGTTGGACTGTCTATAAAGCAATCTTGACAACCAGCCATTTTTCTCCTGTAGGGAAGTTACAAGCCATGTATTTTAGTCTTTGGGAAATGTGGTGAAGATTGAAATAGAGATGCATTGGCCAGATTTCTCTTCAAGAAAGGACTTGTGAAACATCACCGTGTGTGTAGTTGGCAGACAACCCCCAGCTGTCACCTCCTTCAAGAGGAGGAGGGAGGTTGTTTCTACTATAGGGAACCTTGTTTGGGATCAGGCTCCTCTCAGGATAGGCTGCACCAGGTGACCAAGCAAAACGGGAGGAGTGGTGTGTGAAGGCTCGGTCAGCTCAGCCCTCACGGGAAAACACTGACAGGTAAACCTCAGTCCAGGCTGCTGGATTTGTTGAGCCCAACGGCAGTTTGACTTTTGTCACAGATTCTTTTTTTATTTTTTTGAGATGGAGTCTCACTCTGTTGCCCAGGCTACAGTGCAGTGGGGTGATCTCGGCTCACTGCAGTCTCTGCTGCCCGGGTTCAAGTGATTCTCTTGCCTCAGCCTTCTGAGTAGCTGGGATTACAGGCGTGTGCCACCACGCCTAGCTAATTTTTATACTTTTTAGTAGAGACAGGGTTTCACCATGTTTGTCAGGCTGATCTCGAACTCCTGACCTTTTGATCCGCCCACCTCCACCTCCCAAAGTGCTGGGATTACATTCTCGAGCCACTGCGCCCCCAGATTGTTTTTATCCCTCTCCTTCCATAGTTGTTAATTTCTAATAAATGTCTTATACCCCAAACTCCATGTCAGCATGTGCTCTAGAGAATACAAACTATACAAGGAAATGTGGGGCTAACCGTGTGCAATTTAATATTTTTTAAAAAACAAAATCAAATGACTCATAGAATGTCATAGCTATAAGAAACTTAAGAAATAACCCTAACCCATTGTTTTCATTTAATACAAAACAAAACAAAAAAGATCTAAAGAGGTCAAGTAAACTGTCCTAAGTGACAGAAACTTTAAGTTGAATTAGTATTCCATCTTAAGTAGGTCAATAAATTTAAATTATTATAATTCCTAAATACGAGTTTTGGTGTACATATAGTTTGAAGGAAGGTGGATGACAACCAAAAAAATTCCTTTGAGTTTAATTTTAGAAACATTTGAATTTCTGAATAATATAGTTGTTGTATTATTTGAAATTGGGGCTTAGAGAAGTTAAGTGTTGTTTTGTGTGTCACACAGCTAATACCTGGTGTTGCCAGGGGTTTAATCCAGGCTTTCAAAAACTAGATGAGAGTTCTTTCACTGTGCCATTCTGTTATCTTAAAAGAGCATGGCACTATATCAGCCATAAGTTAGAAAAAATATTGACTATGACCCTTATATGTGGTAATATTTTTTTGGAATAAAATTTTAACTGAGTGTTTTGTAGAATGATTTTCTCAGTATGTGATCCATATGAACCACCTGCATCAAAATCCCTGGAAATGGGGTTTGGTAAGCCAAGTAGTCAAGTGCCCTAGGGTGATTTTAATGCACACACGAAAGTTGGGTAGCTACTGTAGAAACAGATTTATTTAGTGTTACTAAGAGTAAAATCAACTCATGTGATGGATTATAGACACATTAATATAAGCAAAGCAAAATTGCTTTAGTGAGTATGAGTATCTTAATGAAGTTACTAAAATGTCTGTATAGAATAGAGAGAAAAATTAGGGGGACTAATATATTCATATATTCATAACTGCAGCAACAACTCCACATCCTCTCGTTTCCACTTTAGTGCATGCTGACCTGGCTTCCAACTGCCAGTGATTGCTGAGCCTGATGCATCACGCAGGTTACCTTAGATAACTTTGAGACAAGCTTTTTACACTAGCCCACAGACATTTTCCAGCTCAGCAAAGTGGTGGCTAGCTTGATAACCCAACCTGTATTGTCCCTGTTCCTTTATCCCTCAGTTCTACGATTTCTTTAAATCCCAAACAAACTACTTGCAAGACTTCTCTTAAGACATCCAAGGCATAAACATCTATATAAATGGAATCTATAACAACAAAAAAATTTAATTTAATTTGTAAAAATGCCTCTTATATTTTATACATGGTGTAGTATTCTCTATTAATTTCTTTCCAATCCATTATCCGGAGACAGACAGTGATAAGTTATCTTTTCTCTGTGTAAAGCAATGTCTTTAATCAACTAAATTTTTTGAGCAAATTTTCTTCTCCATGTTGAAAACCTTTATTTTTTTTATTTATAGATATTTTGTTAAACTCCTATTTTATAGTTCTTTGATAAGGAGCCATGTCATGAATGTCCATGCTTCTAGTTCACTTTGAAATCTGGGAAGAAACTCAATAGATCTGACTTTATAGAGCTGTCAAAACAAAAAATTGAAGTAAAATGGAATTTTTAATCAGATGACTTGGATAATGTGACACTAAAATAACTGAATTCCAGGAAAGATTTTAAAAAATATGAATATGAGTTGCCTCCTACATTTCTAAAACTGTTTCTCTTGTACATGTCAAAATGCAAACATATCAAATAGATGGTCACGTTCACGTGAAACATACACACACACACACAGAATGACAAAGGGTCTTATCATCCTGGAAATACAAACAGATAGCATTTTATGGCTGATTAATCGTAAATTTGGGAGATTTGTCTGGGCTTTGAATCTGAACTGCGGTACAACAGTGTAGTCCAAAATACATGTTGGATTCAATTTGGTAATTCCCTGTCTTGCTAATTAACAGTAAGATTTAAAATTCCTGTTTAAAAATCAAGCTTTGTAAATGCCTAAGCCTCAATTGTATATGCAAATTCCACACATTTTTATACTGCTTGGAATAACTGCATATGTAAACAGGTAATTTGACAGTTAATGATTCATTTGCACGTGCAAACCCACAATTTAAACATACAGATGCCAATTGGTGCATGTAAATAATATTCCATGTGGATCCTCTTTGCCAGGTTTCTTTCTTCTCTTCCTAAAGAAAATGACCCCTTAAATAATTTTTCTTTTTTCATTTTCAGTACAGAAAATGCATTAATATTTAGGCAGGAAAAATTTTTAAAATTTAAATATGTTTGAAAAAATACTCCTTTTTGCCTATTTGATCTTCACAAAAACAAAGTTTAGTCATTTGGTCCTAAATGTATAGGATATACTGTATATATTCATGTGACGCCTGTATATGTTTGATTAGAAATATAAAATCATGACACAGCTGAATTTGTGTTTATCATCTTAACACTTTTCAACCTGAAATAACATAAAAGCTTTTTTCTTCAAAAGACCAATATTTAAAGGGTGTTGATTTATGTAAATCAATAATTTATCAACTTGCTGTCTTTCCTTGCTGCTAGCCAGATGCTTCTCGCTTTGCTCGGCCAGACAATGTCAGCTGCAACACATAATGGCCTCTGCTTCATGTAGAAATAAGAGCATAAATATTTTAAAAATCCTGCTACAGGAAGTAAGGAGGGTTGGGGTGGGGGTGAGAGATTTTACTGGTTTATTGTGAGAGTGGAACAAGTCTACATATTTTATGGGTTGGTTTTATCAGAAGTGGAGGCAGGGACGTCTCTTAGCCTGATTTTTATCTCCTAACAAGGCTGACAGACCAAAGTCTTTTCATAGCAATTTGTTGAAGACATCTGGTGAAGCTTTCTAGGGGATGAACACACTGCAGAGTGTTCCTCTGGTATCAGTTGGCATGGCAACCAGTAAAAGACTATTCAACATCAGTAGGTTTCAAAAAGGTTGAGGCCTAGTTGAAAATCCATTTGGGCTCCTACCTGCAAAATTCTTTTGAAAATGCACTAAATCTTTTCTTAGGGCTCTAGAGACTGAACCAATATGTACAACTGTGGCACCTTCAATCTTAAATAATTTTCAAAACATGGGATTAATGATTCCAGTCACTGGAGGTATTACAGAAGATAGGGAATTACTGGCACTGTGCTGGAGAGAATATTAGTAGAAACATCGCTGTTGTTTTTCTTTGTGTCTTATCACATAGGAAACAAGTGTTACTTTCCAATTTCTATAAATTTTAAGTTAATAGGATCAAATGAATGAAAGAAAATCTTTACAAGGCATTTTAAAAATAAAAGTATTTGTCCCAAAGAACTAAATATGATTTTCAATGTTGAAAGTAAATAATTTATTTAAAAATATTAATATTAGTATAAAGAGTCTTTTCAAAAGATTGTTACTATTTCATGCTAGAATAGTCTAGTTCCGGGACATTTTTTATAATGTTGTTATCTGTTTAAGCAATATGTTTTGCTATCAATTAAGTTATAACTATTTGAAAGACAAATAAACCCTAAAAAAGGCTTTGTGACATGGACACAATTTTTATAAATTATAACTAAACTTACATAACCTTAACTAAAATGAAAAGTTCTTGTGATATTTCATCCAAATACATGTTGTATTGCATTGCTGATATACAGCCAGGATCCTAAAATGTATTGACAAAAAAAGGAAATAACTTTCTAAAAACATATCCTAAAAATTTATAACATGAAAAAAATAATTACAGCATGTGACATCTTTGCCCTGATCATGAGTTAGGATATAAATATTTCATTTAAGCAAAATATTCCATTCAATAGAGGGTAGTCAATTTTTTAATTTTAAATTTAAAATCTAAATGATATTCTTGAATGATTGATTTCCACTGGCTCATGGAACTTCTGTACTGGAGTCCAGAAATAACACCACCAGCATCCCCACAGTATTTAGAGCAGATTTGTATCAGTATCATACAATACTAGTACAGTTATCTCCCCGACCTCAGAGGTGTGTGAGAGTGAATGAGATGGCACAGGATGTCTGTGAGCTGTTTGATATCATATCCAAACAAATTTATTTGTGTTATGGATGAGTAATTGTGGTTATACTTTATTACATTCTATTGCTTCAGAGTTCATAACAATATTGGCAAGTGATGACTCAGCCTACTACAGGGGCCAGGAAGCCAAACAATTGGGGTGCTTTTCCTGGTCATAATACTGATCTGAATAACAGGGAGGTTGTCCCTTCTTGCAGCCTCTTAAATTCTGTCTCAGGAGAATGGAGACAGAATGCAGCCCTTGCTGTTCCCACAGAATTGTGGTAAAGAGTGTAATTTTGCATAATAGAGTTTTGAAAATTACAGAGATCTGAATTATAAGCTGTTATTGTTGCTATTAAGTAAGGCATGAGTTAAATTTAAAATATTCGACATAATCAAATAATACCATTAAATTTTGAAGGCATTTAGAAATTCAGTATTTTTATAGCTTCCCAGGAAGCACTGAACAGCAACTTTTCTTCTTGGGTCTGGACGTTTCAACTTGCTCTTTCTTTCTCTCATTCTCTCATTTCCCTGAAAATTGATCAAAGACTACTGGCTGTTTTTTTGTGACTATGAAGCAGCTACAAAGGAAGACCTCATTGCTCACTCTCCAGGTCACACTGATATGAAGCTCTTTTACAGTATGCTAGAGCTCGGTGCCAATATACCGCTTACTAATTGCAACAATTTACAAAGCATTTATGAAAAACCAGACAATATGCCATGAGCTTGATGTGTATTATTTCATTTATTCATTGTCACCTCCCCAAAATATATTATTATGCCCTTTTTACAGATGAGAAAACTGAGGCTCAGACAAGTTAAGCAGAATCATTATGAAAAGACTTACGTCTCATTCTCTCTTTCCCCAAACATGCATGTATTTGGACAAATCAGAAAGGCCAGAGAAAGGACATTTTTTCATATTTACTCAAATTAGAAAGTAAACACATCTATGGATAAGTGAATAATTTACAGGTGAAAGTTGTAAGAAGGAATCTATTCTGACTTCCTGCTCTTGGTTCCCAAGCTAACTACGCAAAGCAAGTCTTAAAAGCTCCTCTTCAGGCATTTATACATGATGGGTCATTGCTGCTAGAAAGAGTACAAAACTCTCCAATCAGTCTTATGTGGCTATATGGGGATCAGTCTGCCCCAGCACCTTTCACAGTGAGTACTTAAAGCAACAAATACTGACAGTAAATGACCTACAAATCTTCTATCCTCCTGTTCTGTTCCATTTCCCATTTGTCAGCCCTTGGTAAATGCCACATCCCCCAACCCTAGAAGATGTATTTGTGTCCAATCTTTTGACACAGGAACTTCAGGTCAGTGGATTGAAAGACAAAGAATGGGAAGAAATAGACAATTAGTATGACTAAGAACTTAATTTAAATGGACAAAAATTAATTTTTAATTAGAACATATGTTGACTACATGGCCCCAGGGAATTGACAGTTGGGCTTTGTGTCTTGTTAAACTTGTTTCAACCTTGCTACAAGGATCCAGTCTATCACCAAAATGGAAAAGTTCCAACAGCCAAGAGGCTTCAGCTAAACATTTTTAAAAATTATTTTCTAGAATGTCAGGAACATCCTGCTGCAAAACCACAGATGTAGCTCACCAGTGAAAGTTTGGGTGGGAGATAAATTTATTACACAGCCTAATATCTACTAAATCACATGCTGAGACAGCAGATGTGTTGTTCCATCATGGTTGTAACCACCATATGCACATAACTACCCAGTACTCCAAACTAGAGCTGAAAATGTATCTTGCAACCAAATATGCTGCACTCCTCCCACCGTTGTCGCATTCTGGAAAATAACATGATCTACTTCAATATTTAGCAATTTTATACCCATAAGTTGAATACAGACGAGCGTTACCTATAAAACGGAGGGAAGAAAACAATGTCAGGATGAGTCAAAAGCACACCAATAGATCAATAGATCAACTATAAGAAGGTGATATATTGCATTATAATAATTTCAGAAAGAATCAGGTATCCACTCAAAACGAATTGATGACAAAGGTCACATAAGAATATGGCAATTTCCTAGGTAGGCATGTGAATAGGTATGCATTATCTAGTTTGAGAGGTTTCAGGGAGACTGGGGGATGGCCGCATACACACCAGAAAGCCCCCGAGATATGTGAAGATGCAGAGACGGCATGTAGAGTGCTTATGATGTGCATAATGACAGCACATACCTTTGAGAGTCTTGCGTGTTTTCCTGGAGAAATTTTCATCTAAGATAGAGATTCAGGAATGGTAACTTTACCCAGGGAAGTGCGAAGCACAACCAAGAGGGGCCAGTGTGTCACAAACATGAAAGATGACATGGGAGTGAGACAGTTTGCTCTTGTGGGAATAAAACCATTTTATTGTGAATTTGATGAGATTTTATCATTTCTGAAACATGCAAAAATAGGCACTAAAGTACATATTCAAAGAAATATTCTTAGATAATTCTTCATATTGGATTTAATGGAACTATAAAAATGAACTCAAGTGGTTGATCTGCAATAAAAATAGAATTGCAAGATAAAGTTTTACAAAGAGAAGCATAATGGGATGGAAAAAAGAGCAACCACCCAGCTTGCGCTATAGCACCCACTATACTGAGAACTAACTGTGAGATTCTGGGTGACTTGGTTGATGGTCCTAAGGCTTAGTTTCCTTATTTATAAAAGTATCTCCAAGATCCTGCCCATCTCCCTCAATTTCTACATCTTCTGGTGGTAGTGCTGATGCTTTTATTGAATTGAGCTCTTTTGCAGAAAATTGGGGCCATGTTCCAATTGCTTTTCAATTAATTATTTCTCAACTAAGTAACCTTGATTTTAAATGAGATTACTCTATTTGTAACTTTGAAATAACTCTAATGAAGTAATTAGCCGCTGTAGTGGCATTTTTATCTATGTTTATAAAAGAAGCTGGGCACCAGAGAATAACTCATTTTCTACTTATTCCTTAAGTTCAAAATTTGATGTATTTGACATATTTGTTCTTAAATATACGTGGATTAATTTATTCTGCCTGTCAAATTACACACACACACACACACACACACACACACACACTAATTGATCGGAAATCTCAATATTCCTGTCATTATGAGGGAAGAGAGTAGTGGCCAGAATTTGAAGTTAGATCCTGGATGGACATTAAAATCTAACATCAGGCCAGCCGGGGTGGTTCACGCCTGTAATAATGCCAGCACTTTGGGAAGCCGAGGCAGGTGGAGTTCAAGATCAGCTTGGCCAACGTAGTGAAACCCATCTCTACTAAAAGTACTAAAAAACAATTAGCAAGGTGTGGCACATGCTTATAGACTCAGCTACTTGGGAGGCTGAGACAGGAGAATTGCTTGAACCTGGGAGGCAGAGGGTGCAGTGAGCAGAGACCACACCACTGCATTTCAGCCCCAGTGACAGAGCAAGACTCTGTCTCAGAAAAAAAAAAAGAAAAAGAAAAAAGAAAAAAACATCTAACAATCAATCATCAAAGAATACATCAGTTTCACACTATTATAAACTAGGAACCACAGTTAATTTGTTTAGAAGTTCATTAGAACCGGAGACCCAGAATTTTGCCAGTATAGTGAATGTCTTAAATATTAGTCAATAGTATCAAGATTGGGTTTCAAAGTATAGTTCTTTGGTTTGTTGTTAATTTATCATTTGAGTTTGGTTGCTTATATAGTTAAACTATTTAAAACCAAAGAACACCTAAGAAAAAATTCACAAGCTTTTATTTGACCTCAACCAACAAACATTTATTAAGTGCCAAGTATATTATCATTGTTCCAAGTGCTGGGGATAGAAAATAAATAAAACTATGGAGTCTTCTCCTCCTGGAGGCAATATACAGGGCTGTATGGAGGAGGGGCACCCAGCTACTGCCTCCCATCCACTGCAGCACAATGTCCTGAGTGCTAAGAGAGCATGAAATAGGAAGTGATCTGTTCTGTCTGAAAGGTCAGGGAAAGGTTACACAGAGGAAATGATATTTGAGCTTCAATTTAAAGGATGGATGGGTGTTAGGTGGATAAAAAAGGGCCAGGGGGAAGAGAATTCCAGAGAGAGGGAAAAGCGACTGACTTAAGAGCACATGCCTTTTTTGAAAGAAATATGAAATCATCTGAAGATGTATTCTAGGGAATAAGTTTAAAAAGATAGTGACTTTAATAAAGAACATTGAATCCCATGTATGGAATTTCAAATTTTATTTTCTAGAAAATGAGGAGAGTAGGTGAGAGGAGCTAGCCAGTCAACAATGGCCTTGAGTAATTCTAAAGAAGAAGATTTAAACTGCGAGTTTCTCCCTGCCCTTCAAATTTGGAGTCATAATCTGAAGAATAGGGTTACTGGAAGAGAACATGGGGAAAACACTAAAATAAACCTTCAGGAGAAGGGCTAGTTTGCATCTATTGCTCTTTCATTCATAAATGTTTACTGAGCACTGCACTGTTTATTTGGGAAAAACAAGACTTAAAAAATGTCACGTATCCACCCTTAAAGAAATATCCCAATAGTGAGGAAGAAGACAGAGTGGGGGCAGCATCTGCCAAGACAGTAAAGGATATTATGGGAAGAATACCTACCTTCGACTCACTGGAGAAGTATTTTTTAGAAAAGACAATCCGAAAGGTAAATCTGAATTGATGAGAAAAAATTAACCACTTACAATCTGTGTGGCCCTGAGCCACATTTAATTTCTCTGGGTATCAATATCCTCGTTTGTGAAGAGTGAGTGTTAGGTTAGATCAGTGGTTCTCAACCTTGGCTACACATTAGAATTACCTGGGGAGATGTTAAAACTACTGATGCCTGGTACCTACTGCAGACCAATATTACATCAGTGTCTTTGGGGGTGGGGCGAGGCTTTGGTCGTTATTTAAGGCTCCCCAGGTGATTCTAATGTGCAGCCAACGTGGAAGATCACTGAAGGAGATGATCTCTGAGGTCATTCTCATTTGTGAAGTGGATATGCAAGACTTGCTTAAGTAGAAGCTGCAGAAAGCGGATCATCTGTTCAACAATGTCTTCCCCACTGTTAGCACTTCCCATTCGTGTACCTTAATTCCGTGGCTCTCATGCTGCTCAGCAAGCACCACCAAGAAACTGACTTATACCCTGGAAATGTCCAGTACTAAAGATTTTTCTTCATTGTCAATCCAAAATATGTCTGTCTCACATCTAATTTTCTCAAAGAATGGTCTCTGCTGAGAAGTTTTCTTTTGTGGTTAGTTTTTAACAAGTCTTTCCCAATTTACCTTTTACCATTTCCTGCCTTTACAAGGTTTAATTTTAGGCAAACAGCTCTTTTACTTGGCCCCGAATTGCTCTTTCCTATCTCTGAGCTTTCTTTCTTTTTTTTTTTTTTAAAGAGAGAAAGAAAGAGGAAGAGATTTTAGAAAAAGAGAGAAAAGGAGAAAGAAAGAAACAGCAAAAGCAAGAAAAAAGAATGAAAGAGAAAGAAAGAGGAAGAGATTTTAGAAAAAGAGAAAAGGAGAAAGAAAGAAGCAGCAAAAGAAAGAAAAAAAAGAATGAAAGAGAGAAAGAAAGAGGAAGAGAAAGAGGGAGAGAGAATGGGATTCTTGTTTTATTGCTCAGGCTAGAATACAGTCTAAAAATAGGTATTAAAAACCTCTTTTATTCCAATAATTGTGTTTAACAATGGAGACAGGAAGGAATAGGGGATGAAAATAACAAATAAGCAGCCAACCAATATTTTATTTAAACCTGTGAAATGCTATGCAATTGCTGGGGAGTGATTTACTTCCAGTTATGTGGTCACTTTTAAAATAGGTATAATGTGATACTGAGAAAAATGTATGTTTTGTGGATTT
>PVKP010022495.1:14068-37692 GCA_004027715.1 Plecturocebus donacophilus | reverse complement strand
AAAAAAAAAAAAAAAAAAAAAAAAAGACATCGGTCTTGATTGATACCTGCACAGTGGGCCAGGAGTATGACGTGGCTATCAAAAAGGTAGCTAATTCTATCTTAGGTGGTCTTTATATGTGTGTAGGGGGCAATGCACATGAGCACACTGTATAAAGTGTATCCATATACAGAATTCTATGGCACCGTTTAAAACAACAAGCATATCCAAGCATGCTGATAGGAAAATTTCCAATATACACTTTTACTGACAAACTCAAGTGAAGAACTTGCTACTATAAAAAAAGATGAAGATACAGGTATGCACTTCTACATGCTGGCAGGATGGATTAAGAAACTGAAAACAAATTAAATTAAAAAAAAACACATACAAAAAAGAAACTGAAAACAGTGACTGGGGAAAGGAAGTAGGACAGTAAGGGATGTGGAAAGAGGACTTAGTCTTCACTCTACATCCTTTTGTACTGCCTGAGTTTGAAAAATTACGAAGCTTTTTAGGTAGAGAATAAGTCTCAATATATTTAAGGAATTATTCAACGAGAGACATGAAATAACTACCTAATTAAAAAAATTTCATAGAGATACCTAAATAAAGCCTTTTAAAAGCCAAATCAATGCCTGTAATCCCAGCACTTTGGGAGGCCAAGGCAGACAGATCACGAGGTCAGCAGTTCGAGACCAACCTGACCAACATGGTACAACGGTCTCTACTAAAATTACAAAAATTAGGCAGGCGTGGTGGTGCATGCCTGTAATCCCAGCTACTCAGGAGGCTGATGCAGGAGAATTGCTTGAACCTGGGAGGCTGAGGCTGCAGTGAGCAGAGACTGTGCCACTGCACTCCAGCCTGAGTGACGGAATGAGACTGTCTTAAAAAAAAAAAAAAAAAAAAAAGCCAAATCAAAATCAATTATTTGGACAATTACCTAACTCAATTGAAGGACAATAGCTCAGAAAGTCCAAGTAATTGTTATGAAGCATGTTTTAAGTTGGCAGGAGATGGGCATATGAGGTGGAGTAGGGTCTAGTTCCTCAGAGTCAGGCACTGAGAACAGCCAACATTTTTACTGTTCTATATGGTAATAAAACACAGTCCCTTTATACCCCAAACTGAACACTGCAAAGCCCCACACAGCAATCCTCAACATCCAAGAATGCAGGCTGCTTGGCATTTTCTTACATTCTCTAAGCCACTGCACTTCCCACAACCCAATCCTACAACATCTTTGTATACAAAGAACACCATAATACACATGGAATAATTTAATTAAAGCATTTTCTGTTACATTCCTAAGTGTTACATATTATAGGTAACATTAAAAAAAAAAAAAAAAAAAACAGCAAGCAGCTTTCATTGAAATCCAAATGAAGAAACAGAGAGCTATTTCAATCCTGACAAATTATTTCTGAACAGGAAGGGGTGGGAGAATCAGCATCAGTCACCATTTACTGTGTACTTACGCTGCATCAAGCACTTTAACATGCATGATCTTATTTAATTCCCTCAATTGGAGGTAGTCAGTATCACCATCATCTCCATTTACAGCCCAGACGACATGGCCCTAGTTCATGAAGCTAAGCAGAAGCAGGGCATGATTCTAACCCAGGTCTCTTAAGTTTAAAGCCTCTACTCTTTTCTATTATGTTACAGTGGGTCAAAAATATCCCCAAAATTTAGTTAATAAATTTAAAATCTGCTTAACAGACGAAAAGAGGCAAATGCACACGATGCTCCAAACCAGAACCTGAATACCCCTGAGTATATGATGCTTAATCTAGTTTTCAATCTGTTCAAAGGTGGCTGTAAAGGTCAATGCTTCCAAGTCTTCATCATTTAGTTCTTCTCTACTCTTCCCACATCTGCACATTTACATTTAGATTTTTGGGAGGCCCAGTGGAAGTCCCTATCTGTATAGAAATCAATGTTTGCATATGGAGAACCTGGCCATTGTAAGAGCAGTTTTATATAAAATTAGCTCATTATTATTATTACTATTATTTTAGAGATGGAGTCTCGCTCTGTCGCCCAGGCTAGAGTGCAGTGGTGTGACCTCGGCTCACTGCAACCTCTGCCTCCCAGGTTCAAATAATTCTCCTGCCTCAGCCTCCCTGTAGCTGGGACTACAGGCACACACCGCCACGCCTGGCTTTTTAAAATTTTCTTTATTTTAGTAGAGACAGGATTTCACCACGTTGCCCAGGCTGGTCTCGAACTCCTGGACTCAGGCAATCCGCCTGCCTCAGCCTTCCAAAGTGCTAGGGTATCAGGCGTGAGCCACTGCGCCCAGCCAAAATTAGATTATTTTTATAACTTGTTGCAAAATCCTCTTTTTAGATCAGAGTTTCATTTAATACTCTTTAACTTATATGCCCACAACACCCAAATATAATACACTTTTTTTTTTGTTTCCTTGGGATACAGGGTCTCTTGCTCTCGCTACAGCCTTGAACTCCTGGGCTCAAGCTAACCTTCCAAAGCGCTAGGATTACAGGAGTAAGCCACTGTTCCTGGCCCCGTATTTAATACACTTTAAAAGTACATGGTCAATTTCCTACTAGAAAAGGTGCAAGTGAATGAGAAATCTAATGCAGGGACCAGCTGTGTGATCTTGGGATAGCACTTAAACCCTCAGTCCCAGTTCCCTTATTAGTAAAACAAGGATGATGAAAAGTACCTACAGCATAGTACTATTATGAGGATTACAACAAATAGGACGTAGACTCTTCAGATGTGCCAGGCCCTGTTCTGAGTGCTCAATAAATGCCTGCAATTATTACCAGAGAAACTGTAGATCTAACAGAAAAAAACACTCTTATGAAGACTAACAGCAATCTCAAAAGTGGATTCCGTATTAGAAGCCGATTAACACCTTTTTTTAATTGTACTTCAGGTTCTTGGGTACATGTGCAGATCATGCAGGACTGTTGCATAGGTACATACATGGCAAGGTGGTTTGCTGCCTCAGTCCCCCGGCACCTGTATCTGGCATTCCTCCCCATGTTATCCCTCCCCAACCTCTACACCCCCTCGCTGTCCCTCCCCATTACCCCCCACCAACAGACCCCAGTATGTGGTGCTCCCCTCCAATACCTGCCTATGAGTGAAAACATGCGGCGATAACACCTATTCTTTGGTCGATTGTTGATAAGGTCTTTTTTCCCTTTACCACCAAAATGTATTTATCTTGGATGCCTGTTACGTGTGTTCACTTTGTAAAAATTTATCAAGCCATACACTTACGATGTGTGAACTTTTCTGTATATATTCTATTTTTCAATAAAGTTTTAAACACATGTATTAGTTTGGGCCCAGAGAGATGATGCTCTACATTCAAGCCCAAGCAATGTCAAATACATTCACTATTTCCTCCAAACACCATTAATCTCACAACAGATTATTTCTCCCCTTTTAACACCACAGTATACGCCAGAAATCATCCCACAAATCACGTAAGTTTTGCAAATAAAAACCACCTGCCACCTCATGCAAGGGCTGATTACATACTTATGTTCTAAGTATAAAATGCCAAAACTAGAAAATTCAGAACTACAGTTAAATTTAAGCAAAATAAAAATTGCCAGAAACCCTTACTTAGTCACTTCAGGAAGCCACTGAACGGTAAGACTTGGCCACTGAAGAGCATGGGTCATAACCAGGTCATATAGAAACGGTGTATTCTTCTTCCAGATTTTATATTCTTCATTGATGACACGCTCCTCCACAGTATCTTCAAACACTGAAATTTGGAGAAAGCCCACACGATTAAGTGGCTGAGATGGATTGAAGTCAGAAATTGGAGGTCATCTCAAGATGGCCACACCTCATGTACGCTTTCCTTTTACCTCTAATTTGGACACGGACAACAAACTGCTCTTCCAGGAGGCGGAGAAAATACTAACAACCAGGAAGCGTATTTTTTTCAGTTGAGATCAATACCTCCTGCGTATACCATGTTGGGTAGTCAATTACGCGGACATGGAAATTGTTTACCCTATTACAGCTGTTCGCACCTGTTCTAAGATGACGACTTATATGTACAGGGGCTGCGCGTCCCACTCGGTGAGATAAATGCACACGTAGCAGAAGCCCACAAGCCCAGTCCCTTCATTCCCCATCAGGGGAGGCCCCAGTTCCCACGACGCCCGCCTCGGCCGCCATAGGCCGGAGGGCTCCAGCAACCCCCGGACAAGGGCCGCGACCCCGAGGCGGTCGACGCGCGCGCGTGTTAAGACCCGCGGTGTTCGCTTCCAGGCGGCGACGGCCGCCTCCGCCCCGGGGCCGAGGGCGCCGGAGGGAGCGAAGCCGCTGGAGGAGGGAGGGGAGGAGGGGGGCCCAGCCCTCGGCCCCGCGCCCGGCTCCGGAAGTGCTCGGAGCCCTCGGCTCGGCGGTCCCGTCCCGCGCAGGCCCCACGAGGCGCGCGCCCAGCCTCGCGCCCGGCCCCGCCCCCTGCTCTGCACGCCAATTCGCGCCTTTCGCCGGCGCGTGCCGCGGCCTCGCGCGCCCGCCGCCCCCCGCGGCCCCGGCGCGCGCCGCCCCGCAGGGCCTCTTACTCTCTTTACTCGCCATCTTGCGTCGGGTCGTTCGCCCCTCGCCGCCGCCTCGGACTCCCCTCGTTAGCCAAGAGCAGCCCGACCGCTGGCGCTCCTGCCTTTCCCAAGCGCGTCACACACTTCCCGCTCACGAAAGCCCGGGCCCTGTCTTGCGGCCTGGGTGCTCCCAGACGCCGCGTCCTTCTTCCCTGCCTCCTCCCCGCTCGCGGGTACCGAGGTCTGAGGCGCTCTTCTCTCTCTCTCCAAACTTGGAACGAGACTTTTCAACCCGCGCCTCCCAGCCCGCCCAGGCAGCTGAGCGCAGGCGCATCCGCCCTGGGAAAAGTGAGAGGAGGCGGAGAGGTAGGTCTGGGAGCCAACGGCTCCGGCGCCGTGACCAATGAAGTGCGGCGGGCGGGTTTCATGCTGCGTTCGGAGGCGGGCTTCTGGGGGTGGGCGGGGCGTGCCGCGGCAGGAAGTTCGCGATGCGCAGGCGCGAGGGCTCGCCCAGCGCTCCCAGGGCCGGCCGCGGGGGCGGTGAGGGCGTGCGGGGGCGGGGCGAATGGAGGGGCGGCTGGCCGGCTCCGCGGGGGCAGCGCGCTCGGGGGCGACGAGCGTTGGGGCCCTCGGGGCGTGGTTGCTTGTAGCGGCAGCGGTGGTGGGGGCGAGAGGGGGGCAGGGAGGCTGCCGCCGCTTAGCCAAGCAAAATCTCAGAGCAAGAGGGGAAAATGGTTCCTGTTCTCGAGAGATTACTGTGCCTTCAATGCCTCCCTGATAATCACGCACATGCAATTCTCTGCACCCCTGACGTTCTCCTCCCGCCCACTGGTCTTTGCTGGGGCCCTGTCAGGCCGAGGTGGGGCTGGTCTCAGATGGAGGAGACCTTTTGGAGAGGCCGCGGGCGTTTTCTGCCTGCAAAAGCCGCCTGGCCGCCCTGTTAGGCTAAATGTGAAGCGTGTGGCGGCACAGGCCGCCGACGGGCCGAAGCCGATTTACATTAAATTACATTTTAATTTGTTGGATATGTGGGTCCTTAAGATGACGGTTTGCGGCCTCTTCGTGCTTCAGGGGATTTTGTTACTGCACTGGCGTTCCTTTCTCATCCCAGCCCGGGCCCCTGCTGAGTCATTTTTGTCACCTGCAGGGATCCCAGAGCGACGCCACCCCAAGCTGGCGGAGCTGGGGAGAGCTGGGCTGAACTGCCCTGGGCCTGCTTACCTGAGCCCTGCTCTGCCGGGGAACTTCGGAGGCCCTGAGGAGGCTGGGGGTGGGGAAGGAGAAAGCTTGCTGCAAGGCCAAAAGGGGAATGGAGAGAAAAAAATGAGGGCCTGGAGTAGAGGGGACGGAGTTAGGGGAGGCGACCAAGGTGCCTGCGTGCAAAGGGAGCTGAAGTGTACGTCCAGCTCCAAGAGAGGCTCCTCTTGCAAAAGCACCACCGGAACATTTGCTGCCTTGATACCTTTCCAAGTGCCTTCATGCTCAGATGCTATCTTGCAGATGCTGTTGTCATGCCCACTTTTCTGACCGGGACGCAAACCCAGACGTTAGTCAGTGGCAGAACCAGTCACATTCCCTTCTATAGATATTTATCGTCTTGTTTTCGATACAATACAATTCATTATTATAGCGCCCTCCCTCCAGGCTGGGTCCCGGAATCTTGTTAGTTCCTAAGGCGGAGGGGGTGGCTGGAGAGGGAGAGTTGGAAGGGTGTTTAAGCAATACAGCCCTCATATTAGGACACTAGTTAGTCAGACCTTTTCTAAAAGGACCCAGATAGTAAATATTTTAAGCTTTAAGGGCAACTGCTCGACTCTGTCGCGTTGTAGCGCAAAGCAGCCATGGAAAATGTGGATACATTTGGACGTGTTCCAATAAAACTACAGACACTGAAATCGTTTTCACGGGTCACAAAATCTTCTTTTGATTTTTTTTTTCAACCACTTGAAAATGGAAAAACCATTCTCAGCTTGAGGGCCATACAAAAACATGTGGTGGGTTAGATTTAGTCGGAGGACTGCAGTTTGCCCACCTTGTTCTAGAAAAATTGTGCCTTATGGCTCTGCTTCATAGAGAACCTCGTGTGCAAAGCAAGAGGCGGCTTGGGAGACGATTTGTATCCCTTTAATACAGTGTACTCATTTCTGATAAGAAGGTATGATTTCCAAAACCTTATTAAAAGAAATGTTTAAAGGACTGAAAGAAAACAAATCTTCCCAGACGTTGTGGCTTTAAAATCTTGATACTGTTTACCTCAGTGAGGGTCAAGGAAAGAAATATGAAACAAATGTTTTGGGACTTTCTGAGGATATTCACACTTTATGATACGTTGAAAGTATCATGCACAGCATATTTCATTAGTTTTGCATTTTAGTCGTTGTTAAATTGAATCTGTTAATTCTATTTAATCGTTTTGGCCTTTTCTCCATCAACTACTTTTTTTGCATTAAAAAAAAGTAATACATTTTCTCTCTTGGATTGCTAAACTGTTGGGTTTGTTTTGTCTTTCTCCTCAACCTCTTAGTTCTGGGTCCTAATCTTTTCTGGCACTTTTTCTGGGGTTATTCGTTTTGTCTCTCCCGTGTTCAGCTGATAGAGTAAGGCACAACGAGGTGCACACACACAAGGAAGGGATGGATTTTATTACATTTTTTGAAAATGCAAATTCTAAATGGACTTCATGATTGTGCTTAGTCACAACTTGAAGCTTGAAAAACACTACACTATGATTTTTAAACTTTTTTCTTTCTTTTCTTTCTTTTTTTTTTTTTTTTTTGAGAGATGCTCTCATTCTGTCACCCAGGCTGGAGTGCAGTGGCATGATCACAGCTCACTGTAGCCTCAACCTCCTGGGCTCAGGCGAACCTCCCACCTCAGCCTCCCGAGTAGTTGGGACCACAAGCACAGCCCACCACTCCCAGATACTTTTATTTTTATTTTTTGTAGAGACAGGGTTTCACTATGTTGCCCAGGCTACATCCTGAGCTCAAGGATCTGGCCACCTTGGCCTCTCAAAGTGCTGGGATTACAGGCATGAGCCACCGTGCTGGGACTATTTTTTAAACTTTTAGTTGTCCCTGACTACCCTTTATAAAATATCAACATGCCCTCATCCACCCCCACAGGTAATCACCTTCCATCTCCTTTACTCTATTTTCTGTTTTTTTCACAGCACTTATCGCTATCTGACAGATGTTTGTCCACAGGCTTTTTCTTGCACACTAGAATGTAAATTAGAGGGTAGGATTCTTGTTTTGTTGTGCCCTCAGCACCTGGACTGGTGCTTACCAGATGAGGAAGCTGAGCCAGAGTGGTGAGGTTTCTTGCCAAGGTGACATAGCTAGTGAGTGTTGGAGTTGGAATTTGAATTTAATCAGTCTTATGTTAAGACAACAAAAATGATCCTATGTGATAGAATGCACTATTTACTGAAAGGAATCAGAGACATAATACCCAGACATACCTGCAGAATGAGTCCATGTTCATTAGCAACCATGCCTCACTAGGTCAAGGGGGAAAAATTTTTAGCCATTCAAAAAAATGTTGAGAGTACCTACTGTGAGGCAAGCAGTGTTCTGGAAACTGCAGGTAGCTGGATGAACAAGAAATACAGAGATTCTCTTCTTTTATACATTCCTTTATTGTTTGTTTTTCTTGTTACGAAAACAAAGCTTGTTACAAAAGATCTGAAAATTATACAAGCAAAAGAGGAGCGTAAGGAATATCAATTTTGTTTCTGGCCAAATTGTTTTCATCCAGTCATTATTAGGAGCAGAAGAAAATACACTAAAATATTAATAGCCGTTGTCTCTTGATACTAGTATATTGTTATTTTATTCTTCATATATTGCCCTATTTTAAAATTTTTCCCACTGGACACACATTGCTCATATAAATAGAAAAAATGCATGCATTTTAGAAAAAAAAGGAGTAATACAAATGAAGAAGTTGTCTTAATGTGGTAAAATTCTAAGTAATTTCTTTTAAAATTGTTTAGGCTGGGCACGGTAGCTCACACCTGTAATCCCAGCACTTCAGGAGGCCAAGGCGGGCTGATCACCTGAGGTCAGGAGTTCGAGATCAGCCTGACCAACATGGAGAAACCCTGTCTCTACTAAAAATGCAAAATTAGCCGGGCATGGTGGCGCATGCCTGTAGTCCCAGCTACTCAGGAGAGGCAGGAGAATCGCTTGAACCCAGGAGGTGGAGGTTGCGGTGAGCCGAGATTGCGCCATTGCACTCCAGCCTGGGCAACAAAAGTGAAATTCTGTCTCAAAAACAAATAAATAAATAAATAAATAAATAAATAAATAAAATATTGTTTAATGCAATTGTGTGAGAGGGAGTTGAAGGAAAATTATTATAATAGGAAACACACTGTACATCTTTGAACTTGTACTTTATTTTCATTTACTACTGTGATATTAGGTAAAGTGAAGTAACTGTTTTATACTTACAAATGAATGTGTTAATATGCAACCTTTTTGGGGTGTCCCTCTGGATTTCTAAAAGACCAACTTACCCTGTCGCTAGCTGTTGAGGTTAAGCCACTTGAGCTCTGCACTGGGGACAGTGAATAAAGGAAATGACCTAGACCACAATTGCTGAGGCTTAGACTTAGAATCACTGGGGCATGTCAAATAAATATTTGTCAAACGAAAAATAATGAACAAGAAATTCCTCTTGGGCTTGTCCCAATCCGTAAGCAGCAATGAGAAAGCTTTGCATGTAAACGTCCTTTTTAAAATTTCCTTTGTAATGGACATCACAATTGTAAATAATTTATGGGGTAAAATGTGATGTTTTGATATATGTTTACACTGTGAGATGATTAAATCAAGCTAATTAACAAATTAATCACCTCTCATACTTAACATTTTTTTGTGGTGAACACATTTAAAATATACTCTTTCAGCAATTTTGAAATATATAACACATTACTGTTTATTATAGTCACCATTTTGTAGAATAGATCACTAAAGCTTATTTCTACTAACTTGTAGACACATCACCCTGAGTGTTTCACTCTGAGTACAGTGTTCTTTTATTCAATGTTTTCATATACAATACATTCTTATTTACCACTGAAGACCTCTTCTGAAGTTCATTGTAGTATACATTTGTTGTAATTGCTGGCCACCATCCATTCTTCTCCAGGAAACAGCATGGTAGATTTCTTTTGCGTAAACTACTCACTCTTCCTTAATCAGTTACAGTTTGGGAGGACTGTCCGTCAGGATGTCCCACTCTCCACCAGCTAAAGGGTAGGGCGCCTGACCCCAGTGGGCAACGCCCTTCTTGGAATGTGGATTCCATAGATTCATGCTGGTGAAACACCTGGAGGTGAAAGTCCGTTGATTCCTGCTTCCTGGATCTCTGAAATGGCTCTGGTTTCTACCCTTTCCAAGTCGGCTCATTTGATTCTGTGAGCTCCTACGTAGCTTTTCAATTAGCAATAATTGTGCCTCGGATAAACCTCATTGGCTATGATACTGCCACTGCGCAAAGCTATGTAGCTTTTATAGATTTCCTTTTTGCTTAAGTTAGCCTGTGTCCATTTGTTGCTTACCATCAAAGAAATCTGATATTTTCGTAAACCTACCCGCTTCTCTCTCTAAGTCCTGAATTTAACCACAGATTATCCTGAATAAGGAACATGACCTTTGTAGCTGGAGAGGACACAGACAGGGTACTAAAAAATTTGAAAAATTGTGCTTGCAATTGTATCAGAAAGTTAAACACTCAGGAAAGCAAAAGCCATGCTAAGTATTTCACATAGAGGTGATTCAATACAGAGTATTGGGTACATATCAGCTACCTCACCTACCTGGCTGGCACTCCGCATAGTCATTGCTCAGACAACTGAGAAGTGTACTACTCGGGTGAGACTCAGATCACCAAGGAAGGTGTGGCTGGTTGGTGCTGGCAGCTGTGTAGAGACGTGATGTGGTGAAGCTGGGAAGCTGTTGATGGGCATTGGTAACAAGAAGACTCTTCTCACCCCTCCTAATATCCCATCAGAACCTTCCATTGATAGAACCTAACAGGAAGGCAACCAGCAAGGGGGTTTGGGAAAAGCAGTTTGCAGTGCCAGCCCTAGCATCACAAACAAAGTAAAAGGGAGTTAGCTTAGCACCAAGAGAAGGCAGGCGAATAACCACAACAAAACCATGCTTCACTTTTAAGAGGATCAGTAATGGTTTTTGAAAATAGAATTCCCTAGTAAATTGGAAATTTGCAATATAACTGTGGCTGAATGTAAATTACTTCATTATTGTACTATGCTGAAAGACCTAAGGGCACAAATTTAAAATCTGTAACATGTTCTCTGGCCCTCAGTGACGGCATATGGATATATCAGTTGGAAAATTTGCCTTCCAATACATATTTATGAGGTACAGGAGGTACAGCAAGATTGTTTAGTTTGATTATTACAAAGAGGAAACTGGCACTGATGTAAAGCTATCATAGCCATCAAAAGGTCTGTAATTGTAAGGTCACTTAGAATTTCCTATTGAGATTTCCTTTTCAAAATAGGTTAGAAGAAAAACCAGAGACATTTATTATATTGTTGAAAAAATACTTCACAATCTCTAAAGGGAAATTATACATGCTTCAAATGTACAGATCTATTAGGTCAACAGATTTTATTCAGAAAGTTTGCAAACTTCTCATCTGAGATTAATTAATAGAAGGGGAAATTATTATAATAGTAGAAAACAAAATGTTAGATGAAAATGCATCTGTGAATGTTCACAGCAGCTTTATTTGTAATAGCTAAAAACTGATATCAGCCCAGACGTCCTTCAACTAGTGAATAGTTAAACAAACCATGGTACATAATATCATCAATATACCAATAAAAAGGAAGAAACTATTGATACACATAACACCTTAGATGAAACTCCAGGGAATTAGGCTGAGTGAAAAAAGCTAATCTCAAAAGGTTACATACTTACTATATAATTCCATTCATATTACATTTTTTGAAATAAAAATCAGGACAGGTTACTTGTGCCAGGGAATAAGAATCGGGGGTGGGGTGTAGGAAGGTAAGTATGTTATAAAAGGGCAAAATGAAGAATCCTTGTGCTTGTGTAGTATTGGAACTTTTCAGTATCTTGACTTTGGTGGTATATACACAAATCTACAATTCTGGGTGATAAAATTGTATAGTACTTTACATACGCACACACAGGAGGACAAGTAAAACTGGGATAATCTAAATCAGATGAGTGGATTTTATCAATGTCAATATCCTTGTTGAGATATTACACTATTTTTTGCAAAATGTTACCTTTGTGGGAAACTGGGCAAAGTGTACAGGAGATCTCCCTATATTATTTCTTACAACTGTGTGTGAGTCTACAATTATCTCAAAATTGTAATTAGAAATTATAAATGGTATGCAGAAAAAAATAAAAAAACCTTAATGATGCATTCAGTACTGTTCCATTTATCAACTGAAATAAAGGCAACAGTTCCTGTATGTGTGGAGTGCTTTTTGAAAAAAACTTAAAAATTATAGACAATTTTCAAGACACAAAACAAAAGAGAATAGTGGAATGAACGACATACAAACATACCATCCAGCTGCAATAGTTATCAGCTCATAGTCAAATGTATTTCATCTCTCTCCCCAACCTACCCTTCCTATCTGTTATTATTTTGGTGCAAATATTACATATCACACTATTTCATCTGCACATATTTCTCTATGCATCTCTAAAAGACAAGGACTTTTCAAAAAATTCAAAATAACTACAATACATTCTTATATGTGAAAAAGTGACAATAATTCCTTGAGATCAATATCCAGATAGTATTTACATTTCCTGTTTGTGTGTGTTTTAGCTTTATGGAGGTATAATTTATGTACAATACACTGCACCCATCTAAAGTATACAATTCAAAGAGTTTTGACAGATGTAAATGCCCATGAAACCACAACTACAATTAAAAAAAAAACCAGAACATTTCAATCACACCCAGAAGTTTCCTCGTGCCCCTTCCTCCATCAGTGACCACTGAGCAACCACAGATCGGGCTGCTGCCACCACAGATGAGTTTGCAGAGAACGTGGTTTTGGAAGAAACCTACTTAAATGGTATACCATTTTATAAAAATTAGAAGGGTGTTTAGAGAATGAAGAAAGATGTGTATATATTCTTGTATGATGTATTTCAATACTGAGCCCTAAGGCAGAAAGCAAGTTCAATTTGGAATACTCCAATAGTAGCAGCCCTTACTCAACACTTATTGAGGGCTTACTATGTGCCAGACATTTTACCTATATTACGTCATCTGCCTCATGATAACCTTACAATTATTATTAATCATGTTATTACCATCAAACCAATTGTACAGTTGAGTACACGGAGGCTGAGGTTAGGTAACTTGCCCATGATTTTACAGCTTGCAACTGAAAATGTTTAGATAAAAAAACCCAAATAATCTAACTCCAGAGACAATTCCCTTAAACACTGAGGTATAGTCAGTTCATCAGCAAGAACTGACACAAAAATAATACCTTGAGGTATCGCTAAGAAGTCTTACATCTTAGCCAGGCACGGTGGCTCACACCTGAAATTCCAGCACTTTGGGAAGCCAAGGCAGGCAGATCACGAGGTCAGGAGTTCGAGACCAGCCTGATCAACATGGTGAAACCCCGTCTCTACTAAAAATACAAACGTTAGCCAGGCATGGTGGCAGGCGCCTGTAATCCCAGCTACTCGGAGGCTGAGACAGGAGAATCGCTTGAACCCAGGAGGTGGAGGTTGCAGTGAGCTGAGACCATGCCATTGCACTCCAGCCTGGGAGACTGAGTGACACTCTGTCTCAAGAAAAAAAAAAAAGTCTCACCTCTCTTTGACGAAGGAGCGAAGGCAATTCAATGGACAAAGGATAGTCCTACAGTCTTTTAACAAAAGGTGCTGCAATAACTGGACATGCACATGCAAAAAAAAATTAACTCAAAATGAGTCAGAGACTAAATGTAAAATGCAAAACCATAAAACTCCTAAAATATAACATTAGAGAAAATCTAGATGACTTTGGGATTGGTGATCACTGCTTAGGCACAACACCCAAAGTATGATCTACAAAAAAGAAAAATTGATAAATTTGACTGTATGAAAATTTGAAACTTCTGCTCTGCAAAAGACATTGTTAAGAGAACAAAAAGATAAGCCATAGAGAAAATATTTGCAAAACACTTATCTGATAAGGACTGGTATCCAAAACATATAAGCAATTCTTAAACACAACCTTAAGAAAACAAATAATTTAAAAATGCAGAGGATGTGAGCAGACACCTCACCAAAGAAGATCTACAGATGGCAAATAAGCATATGAAAAGATGCTCCACATCATATGCCATTACAGAATTGCAAATTAAAACAAGAAGATACCATTACACACGTATTAAAATGGCTAAAATCTATGGAACAGTAAAAAGATCAGTGCTTGCAAGAGATTCAGGAGGAGGGGACGGAGGGATGAATAGATGGGGTTTTTAGGACAGGAAAACTATTCTGTATGGTACTGTAATGG
The DNA here is from genome assembly GCA_004027715.1 of Plecturocebus donacophilus. Classification (NCBI taxonomy): domain Eukaryota; kingdom Metazoa; phylum Chordata; class Mammalia; order Primates; family Pitheciidae; genus Plecturocebus; species Plecturocebus donacophilus. The sequence goes on along the minus strand of PVKP010022495.1, from coordinate 23,614 downwards.
TGCGTACATGTCCTTATATCTTTGTGAAAAGCCATATAATGTACAACCCAAAGACTGAACCCAAATGTAAACTATGGACTTCGATTAATAATAATGCATCTATATTGGCTTATCAATTGTAACAAATGTACCATATTAATGCAAAATTAACATGTGTGAAATTAAATTAATAGAGATTAACATGGGAAACTCTGTTGATGGGAACTGTACTTTCAGCTCAATTATTCTATAAACCTAAAATTGCTCACCAAAATAAAGTTTATTATTTTAAAAAGCCTTATCCTAAGACTCAATTTCCTCAACTCTGAAGCAAAGACTTGGACTAGATCTCAGAATGAAATCCTGTATTTATAAGTAGAGATAAATTGTTTTTTTTATCCTCTTACATTTCCAAAAGGGTTCACTTTATTATTTTTCCCTCTCTCTGCCATGTGGCTTTCAATGATTGCATTGATAGATCAGCCAAGCTGGCATCACTTGGCTGTGGGTGTTCCAGCAAAGAATAGGCTCACACAGAAGATTCAAAAGTTTTCTTTATCAAGTCATTTTGGTGATCTTTCAAATAAAACTTTGGGGGAAAATGTGTTTCTCAGGTCTAGCAAATGTTTTCTGTCCCTTAGTTTGAAGGTTATTTCGTGCATTCATCTATAATTTTAGCTTCAGTGACCTTGAAAATATGATTATTTCAAGTTAGAGTAAATATTCAAACTTTTGGGGAAATTTTTTTTTTATATAGGGTGTCGCTCTGTCACCCAGGCTGGAATGCAATGATGTGATCACAGCTCATTACAGACTTGACCTCTGGGACTCAAGTGATCCTCCCTGGACTACAGGTAAATGCCACCAAGCCCAGCTAACTTTTGCATACAGACCCATTTGTATATGGGGTCTCACTATATTCCAGGCTGGTCTCAAACTCCTGGGTTTAAGCCATCCTCCCACCTGGGATACTTCCATATGGGGATTACAGGAGTGAGCCACTTCACCTGACCAGGAAATCTTAATTATTCTATGATTTTAGTTAAATCCTTTGTTAATCATGCTGTGTAGCCAAATATCACAATAATTTAGTCTTAAATGAACATAAAGATTTATATAGTAGTGTGAATTGGTCACGTAGATGTTATTGTTTCATCCTAGCATTAAATAAAAAGACATTCAAGAGCATCATGGCCGTATAAACTGCCACTCTAACTTCTCCTTGCTGAGGGGAGGTACAGCATTTATATAAGCCACCATGTCCCATGCTCCCTACTGGCAATCATAAGTGTTTGGTCATGTTTAATGAGTCAAATGGAGTGAAGAATGAGATACAAGAGGACTAGATTAAAAAAAAATCAACAACCATCATAACGTATACCATAATGTTATTTAAGTTGTAAATGTATAAATACACTGTGGATGATTTCTATTGAACATTTCATTTTATTTTATTGTGAGGCAGAGTCTCATTCTGTTGTCCATGCTAGAGTACAGTGGCACAATTTTGGCTCACTGCAAACTTCACCTTCCAGGTTCAAGTGATTCTCCTGCCTCAGCCTCCCAAGTAGCTGAGACTACAGGCACCCGCCATCATGCCCAGCTAATTTTTATATGTTCAGTAGAAACAGGGTTTCACTATGTTGGCCAGGCTGGTCTTGAACGCCTGACCTCAAATGATCCACCTGCCTCACCCTCCCAAAATGCTGGGATTACAGGCGTGAGCCACTGTGCTGGCCAGCCGACCCTATAGAATCATTTAATTCCTAAGGAGTCAGGGTTATTTGAGTTGATGGACCTTAAATTTACATTAAATAGTATTTTGTTGTTCTGGGGGTAACTGTTAACACTAAGTATTTTTGCTTATGTTATATTAATTATTCTTTTTTAGTCAAGAAGAAAGAGACTTGCCCCATCCACCACTTCACTACCATTATAGAAAGGAATGTTAAATATGTATATTTAGCTTGCTTACAACACTGGCTTTTACATTTTTCTTGGCTGCAACCTATAGTTATGCATACATTTTTCATCTATCTCAACTATCTGTCTGATACTGAAACAATTTTTTCAAAAAATAGTACTTATCTTTGTTATGTATAATATACTCTGATGTGATCTGTTCTGTCCTATTTCATTTTAAAAATTGCTGCTCATGACCCTCTAATTTGATTCCACGAATGGGCCAAGACGGGCAGCTTGAAAAATGTGGCTTGGAGAGCTCCAGATAAAATGTGCAGTGAATAGACCAAATTATCACATGTAATGATAAAAATGCTCTAAAAGGTTTTCACCACTTCAATTCTGAATAAATGTAAAAATTTAAAGCTAACATACCATACACTATTTCTGGGGAGTAGGATTGAAAGATAAATCCTTTAAATTTGAGCTTCGAAATTGTTTGAAAAAATAATTTTCACGTAGAACTTTTATAGTAAAAAAAAAAGTCTAACATGATGTAGTTATTCACCCCAACAAGCTGATGTTGTATTTTCTAAAAGTAATGTTTTATAAAAAAATAGTAAAAAATTGGGCGTAACAGGAACATGGAATTATAGGGTATTAGTTGCATAAATTGAAGATTATTCATGGGATGTACTATGGAACCATCATAAATGATTATGCAAGGTCTAGCTCAGTGGTTCTCAACTAGGGGTAATTTAGCCTCCCAGAGGACATTTGCCGCTATCTGGAGACATTTTTGGTTGTCATAACTGGGAGAGGGGGTGCTCCTGGCATCTCAGGGGTAGAAGCCTGGAATGCTGCTAAACATCTTCCAATGTACAAGACAAACCCCCACGGCAAACAATAATCCCCAAACATCAATAATTCTCAGAATGAGAAACCCTAGTCTAACTAAATGGCTATATCTATATTTACCTCATTTTGCATGGCTGCAAGTCATTCTTTTTATACATGTATCCCACCCAGAAAAAAAAGAAGCTTTCTATCTAGGAAACCAGGCCACCTTGTGCCTTATAATTATTTAATAAATATTTGTTGAATTATTACATAAGAAACAAGATGAACTCTATAATTACTGAAATGGAAAGATGTTCACAATATATGTAACTGAAAAACAAGTAGGTTATAAAACAGTATAAGTGATCTACAGATTTAACGCAATCCCTAACTCAGTTAAATTCCCTGCAGAAATTGATAAGCTGATCCTCAAATTCATATGAAAATTCAAGAGAACTGGAAAAGCCAAAACAATCTTGAACAAAGCTGGAGGACTCACACTTCCCTAGATCAAGACTTACTACAAGCTACAGTAATCAAGACAGCGTAGTACTGGTGTGAGGATACACGTATATATTAATGGGATAAAATTGAGGGTCTAGAAATAAAATCTCATATTTATGGTCTGTTGATTTTTTTACAAGGGTGCTAAGATAATTCAATGAGGGAAAGAACAGTCTTTTCATCAAACAGTACTGGGACAATTGGATACCCTTATGAAGTTGTCCTCAACTCCATGCACAAAAATTAACTCAAAGTGGATCATAGACCTAAATGTAATAATTAATACTGTAAAACTATTAGAATAAAGAATAAGAGTAAGTCTTCATCACTTTGGGTTTCTTAGCTATAACACCAAATGCATAAGTGGCAAAAAAAGATAAATTGGACTAATCAAAAACTTTTGTGCTACTAATGATACCATTAAGAAAGGTTGGTTAATGGGCACAAAAAATACAGTTAGAATGAAAAAGATCTAGTGTTTAATAGTTTAATAAGTTGACTATAGCTAACAGTAATATACAGTTCAAAATAGCAGAGAAGAATTGGAATGTTCTCAACATAAAGAGAAGACAAATGTTTGAGATGATGGATAAGTAATTACCCTGACTTGATCATTACACATTGTATGTATGAATCAAAATATGACGTGTACCCCCAAAATATATATGACTATTTTATACCAATAAAAAGTGGAAAGCCAACCCATAGAAGAGTAGAAAATATTTGCAAATCACATATTTAATAAGTGAATACATTGCCACAGAATATATAAATTCTATAGATAATTTTTAGAATATAGATACATAATATATTAAGAAGTCTTACAACTCAATAATAAAAGACAATAACCTGATTAAACTTTCAATAAGCCAATTTAAAAATGAGAAAAGAATCTGGATAGACATTTTTCCAATAAAAATATATAAATGGCCAAAAAGCACATAAGAAAATGCAAATCAAACCCAAATGAGATGCTCGCAGTCACAAGAATAGCTATAATAAAAAAGACAGTAAGCAGACACCCCACAGAGTGGGAGAAAATATTCACAAACTATGCAACCGACAAAGGACTAGTACCCAGAATCTACATGGAACTCAACAAATCATCAGGAAGAAAATGAACAATCCCATCAAAAAGCAGGCAAAGGACATGAATAGACAATTCTCAAAAGAAGATATATAAATGGCCAATAAACATGAAAAAACGCACAACATACCTAATGATCAGGGAAATGCAAATCAAAACCACGGTGACATACCACCTTACTCTTGCAAGAATGGCCATAATTAAAAAATGAAAAAATAACAGATGTTGGCATGGATGTGGTGAAAAGGGAACACTCCTACACTGCTGGTGGAAATGCAAACTAGTATATCTACTGTGGAAAACAGTATGGAGATTCCTTAAAGAACTAAAAGTAGAACTACCATTTGATCCAGCAATCCCACTCCTGGGTATCTACCAGAGGAAAAAAAGTCATTATGCGAAAAATACATTTTTGCACACACATTTATAGCAGCACAATTCGCAATTGCAAAAATATGGAACCAGCCTAAATGTCCATCAACCAATGAGTGGATAAAGAAAATGTGGTGTATATATATACATATACATATGTATACACACACAGACAGTGGAATACTACTTAGCCGTAAAAAGGAATGACATAATGGCATTTGCAGCACCTTAGATGGAGTTGGAGACCATTATTCTAAGAGAAGTGACTCAAGAATGGAGAACTAAATATCATATGTTCTCACTTGTAAGTGGGAGCTCAGCTATGAGAACGCAAAGGCATAAGAATGATACAATGGACTTTGGGAATTCAGGGGAAAGGGTGGGAGAGGGGTGAGGGATAAAAGACTACACATTAGGTACAGTATACACTGCTCTGGTGATGGGTGAACCAAAATCTCAGAAATCACCATTAAAGAACTTTTCCATGCAACCAAACACCACCTGCTCCCCTAAAACTATTGAAAAATAAATAAATAAAATTTTTAAAAAAACAGATAATAACAAGTGTTGGTAAGCATGTGGAGAAACTGGAACCTTTATACACTGCTGGTGAAAATGTAAAACAGTGCAGCCGAATTGGAAAACAGTTTAGAAGTTCCTCAAAAAGTTAAACACAGAGTTATCATATGACTCTGCAATTCCACTCCTAGGTATGTATCCAAGCGGAATGAAAATATATAGTCACATAAAAAGTTGTACATGAATGTTCACAGCGGTATTATTCGCAATAGCTATAAAATGGAAACAACCCAAATTCCACCAACAAATGGGTAAATAAAATTCATAAATGTGTTATGTCTATACAATGAAATATTATTTGGCAATAAAAAGAAATGAAGTCTTGATACATGCTACAACATGGATAAACCTTGAAAACATCATACTAAATGAAAGAAGCCAGACGCAAAAAACACATATTGCATGGTTCTATTTTATTTATTTATTAGACGGAGTTTCACTCTGTCACCCAGGCTGGAGTGCAGTGGCACGATCTCAGCTCACTGCAACCTCTGCCTCCCAGGTTTCAGCGATTCTCCTGCCTCAGCCTCCTGTGTAGCTGGTTTTACAGGCATGCACCACCATGCCTGGCTATTTTTTTGTATTTAGTGATGAGGTTTCACCATGTTGGTCAGGCTGGTCTTGAACTCCTGACCTCAGATGATCTGCCCACCTCGGCCTCCCAAAGTGCTGGGATTACCGGTGTGAACCACCTTGCCTGGCCATATGGTTCCATTTATATGAAATGGCCAGAATAGACAAATCCATAAAGACACAAAATGGATTAGTGATTACCTAACTTTGGCAAGTTTGGGGAAAATGAGGAGTGATTTCTAATTTGTCCACTTTCTTTTAGGGGATATGAAAATGTTCTATAATTGGATTGCGAGTGTAAAAAAAGCTAGTCGCTTGTATACTTTAATTGGGTGAATTGTATAGTATGTGATTACATTTCAATAAAGCTAATTTTTTTTTTTTTAAAAAGAGCCAACATGATGTGTCTCTGTGCCCCAGAATGTAGTGGGCTCAGATAATTATGAAGCGTTAGCGGGTCAGCGTGTACCTGGTTTCCAAAAACATTCTTTGTGAAACTCCTGATTGATGAGTTGCAGCTGCAAGAGAAGGGATGTGACTTGGCACTTGCTCCCAGACAGGGACAATGCACCGAACACAGTGTACACACGTAGGTGCCCATTTGAAGGGGTAGCTGTTCTGAGTTGAAGAACTGCGCCGGGTTCAACCCAATTCTTGCACTGTGCATGTCTTGCGTGGGGGAGGGACGCGGAAGCTGTGCCAGACCTCAGGAGGCAGCTGCTGTTTGGCCACGTGCATTGCTCACTGAATATCTCTTAAAGCTAAGTAAACTAGTGTAGGGAGAAATGCCATTATGTGTAGTATAACCGTGTAGCGGTATTAGTGATTTTATCTGGGTGACAGGATTATGAGTGATCTTTATTTTCTTTGTATTTCTCTGTGTTTACTGATTGTGTGTGTGTGTGTAAGTATCAATACATTCATATCTTCAGAAAAAAAATCTGTACAAAGAGATTTAGCTTCCCCCCGACCCGCCCCAGCCCCAGGGGCGTCACTGGTGAGGCTAAAATCCCAGGCAGAAGAGTCAGCGGCCACCCAGGTCCCTCACGTTTTGTGCATCCTGTGGCGAGGGTGCTTGGGGATCCGCAGAACTCAGGCGGGGACTGCTCCCCGGGAAGCACCCACCCCCTTGCCCCGTCTCCATGGTTCTCCATTTCTAATGCGCAAGCGTGAGAACAGCCTTGCATGAGTGGTGGGTCACGCATAAACTCTTGGGCTCAGGCTCCAGGCAGGCTGAGCGCTGGTGCCAGCTGTGTGGGGGAGTGCTGGGAAGGGCCAGGTGCCTGGCACCCAGAAACAGGAGTCCCCTTCATCCAGTGGGAAGTGGCGTCTCAGTCTAGTCCTCCCAGTCCCCACAGGGGGAGCCACAGGTTCCAGCTTGTTTGTTGCTAGGTGCCACTGAGAGAGCGCCCGAGATCGTTCATCGAATAATCCTGCCTCTCTCTCCGCACTTTTAAACAGCCATATAGTACCATCCTTTGTTTAAAGAGAATGTCTTTTTCCTACAAGGGTAGGTAGTTCAGAAAATACTGAGATACAGGAATAATAGGATTACGTGATCAAACCTTCTCAGAGTTTCCTTAGTAGTCTCTAGAGCATTCAAAATGCATATTATATTTTATGTCACTTTTCTTTCTAGTGGTCAGGTTACTGAAGATTTCTAAGCTATCCTTTTTATAAATAATGCTGCTTCATCTGCTAAACTCAGACTAGTTTCCACTTCTAGCCACGGGAGGGTGCACAAATACATTAATCAAGTGACGTTTGGTACAACATATTTTGGGACCTCCTTGCTTGGGTTGAGGAAAAAAACCAGGGACATTGTGATCCTCTCACGAATGTAGAGCAGTGCTATCCAATGGAACTTTCTGCGATGATGGAAATAACCAATATTTGTGTTGTCCAGCATGCCAGCCACTAGCCACAAGTGGATATGTGGCTAACGTGACTGAAGAAATGAAATTTTAATTTTAGTTTATTTAATTATAAATTTATTTTTATTTTTATTTTACTTCACTTTCTTTCTTTTTTTGAGACAGGGTCTTGCTCTGTCACCCAAGCTGGAGTGCAGTGGCGAAAGCATGGCTCACTGCAACCTCAACCTCCTGGGCTCAAGTAATCCTCCCACCTCAGCCTCCCAAGTAGCTTGGACTACAGGCCTGAGCCACGGTGCATGGCTAATTTAAAATTTTTTTTTATAGAGACAGGATTTCCCTATGTTTCTCAGTCTGGTCTCGAACTCCCACCTCGGCCTCCCAAAGTGCTGGGATTACAAGCACGAGCCACCACACTTGGCTGATTATAAATTTAAGTAGCCACGTGTAGCTAGTGGCTACCATATTGGACAAGCACATTAGACTGTATAGGAATACTGATTTTTCTGAATGGTTTTACAAAGTTGGCATTTAAATGACTTTGAATCTAACAACAATACTTCAAGGGTGAAGAAAACGAACATTGATCAGCTTCTGTGCCAGGCAGACTTATATTCCCATTTCATTTAATCTTTACTATGCCCCTCAAAGAAGGTTATTAGTATGCCCATTTGATGAAGATGTAGCAGACCCAGAGAAATGAAGTAACCGGTACAAAGTCATCAAGAAAGTTATTGAGCTAGATAAATGTATCTAACATTCATTGAGAACCTACAATATGCCAATAAATATTTCAGCAAGACACTATTACAGACACTGGAAATCTATAATAGAAACCAATGCTAGGCTGGGTGCAGTGGCTCACACTTGTAACCCCAGCAGTTTGGGAAGCTGAGGTGGGCGGATCACCTGAGGTCAGGAGTTTGAGACCAGCCTGGCCAACATGGTGAAACCCTGTCTCTACTAAAACAAAACAAAAAACAAAGCAAAACAGAAATTAGCTGGGCAAGGTGGCACACACCTGTAATCAGCTTCTAGGAAGGCTGAGGCAGGAGAATCACTTGAACCCGGGAGGCAGAGGTTGCAGTGAGCCGAGATCGTGCCACTGCACTCCAGCCTGGGTGGCAGAGTGAGACTCCGCCTCGAAAAAAAGAAAAAAAGAAACCAATGCTAGACATGGGGACCTTTTTAGCAGATGCTGTCATTTTTCTCTATGTAGCATTTTCTGATTCATCAGAGGATGTTCTGTACATTTTAGCACATTGTATTCTCAGAGGTAAAAGGTACTTCCACACTAGCCTCTTATTGCTGTCTCTGATGTATGAAATTCTCTAATCACCGTGAGCTCTGATCAAGGCTGGGAGATAATTGGGTTTCATTTGCAACTCTGTGACTAACTAGGACTATGCCCTTAAGTAGATGGTTTGCTCTTCCGGATCTATAATTTCCTCATTTCTCAAACAATGTTTTTAGCCCAGGAGAGATCCAAGGGTTATTTCATATTTCACTGATCATGAGACTCATTCTCTTTTCCTCCCACATTTTTTTTTTTTTTTTTTTTTTTTTTTGAGACGGAGTCTCGCTCTATTGCCAGGCTGGAGTGCAGTGGCGCGATCCCGGCTCACTGCAACTTCCGATTTTCCGGTTTCAAGCAATTCTCCTGCCTCAGCCTCCCGAGTAGCTGGGACTACAGGCACGCACCACCACGTCCGGCTAATTTTTTGTACTTTAGTAGAGACGGGGTTTCACCGTGTTGGCCAGGATGGTCTCGATCTCTTGACCTCGTGATCCACCCGCCTCGGCCTCCCAAAGTGCTGGGATTACAGGCGTGAGCCA
>PVKP010022495.1:0-13968 GCA_004027715.1 Plecturocebus donacophilus | reverse complement strand
CCACATTTTAACATCTCTGAATTCAGGTTTCATCTGAAACATGTCATAGTATAGTTGGCAACATCTTTTTTTCTTAGTTTTATATATAAAATAATCACGTATAATCATGGCACCTTAGACTAGATGAACTATTATCTGTGTAATTTAAGAACATCATTGAAAATATGTATCTTCATATTTGTTTTAATATATATCTTGAAATTCCCCCCAGAAACAAAGACAATGACCTTTTATTGTGATTCTAAATCCAATTTAGAATACCAAATTACATATGCTATAATCAGTTCTTCCCCAAGTAACCATGCAATACACAAACTCAAAAATCCACGGCAGGCTGGGCGTGGTGGCTCACGCCTGTAATCCCAGCACTTTGGGAGGCCAAGGTGGGTGGATCATTTGAGGCCAGGAGTTCAAGACCAGCCTGGCCAACATGGAGAAACCCTGTCTCTACTAAAAATAGGGAAATTTGCCGAGCGTGGTGGCATGTGCCTGTGATCTCAGCTATTCAGGAGGCTGAGACAGGAGAATCGCCTGAACCTGGGAGGCAGAGGTTGCAGTGAGCCAAGATTGCACCACTGCACTCCAGCCTAAGCGACAGAGCAAGACTCTGTCTCAAAAAAATAACTAAATAAAAATCTTCACTGCAATGTGCTCCCATGTAGAAGGGAAGATCAGCAGGATTCATCTTAGGTAAAGTTGGAGGATGGGTACAATTTTGTTTCTCTTGAGTTTTCCATCCTTTTTCTTTATTTCTCTCCTTCAGGTACTCAAAGCTTTCAAGCAACTTCTCCTCTGTGATGCCTTCTACCCTTTCTTCCCTCCCTAACCCACATCTCTATTAGCTACACTTGAGAGTAAATTCATTCCAAGGATATTTTCTCATGAAGATTTATGACCAAGGAAATCACCTGGCATTATACAAGTGATGTGTTGGTATATGTTTAACAACTGGCTCTCTGGTGGTGGGGGAAGGCCTGATTTGCAGCCCTTGCCAATTTCTGTGCTATAAATACTCCTGCAGTGGCTGATTTCAAGCTACCAATCTGACGTCAGTCACCTCATAAAATTCCTGAAAACTTCACAATGAGCTCTCGTGAGCCAATATGACCCTGCTCCAACACATCACTGCTTGGTACAGATCTGATTATTCATTCTTCTGCCAGAATCCTGCGATGGTTCCTGATTGCCTCCAAAGTGGATTCCAATTTCTTCAGCTTGATATTTAGGAGCAGAAGATAATCTCATGGGTGCCGAAGCTTATGCCATTTGGGGGCCCTCTTTAAGAACAATAATATGAGTTCATAGTACAACATTAGATACAAGAATGAATAATTATTTGGAATGAGAAACCATGACACATTGCAAATGTTAAAAAGCTGACAAATACCAGAAACATCACAAAATCTGGAAAAATCACATAATATGCTTGGAAGAACTTTCCCCAGACTTGCTTCTGGCTTTATGCACTTTAAGCCTTGTTTTCATTTTTGTTTTTGAGATGGAATCTCGCTCTGTTGCCCAGGCTGGAGTGCAATGTCGTGATCTTGGCTTACTTCAACCTCCGCCTCCCGGATTCAAGCGATTCTCCTGCCTCAGCCTCTTGAGTAGCTGGGATTACAGGCGCACAGCACCAAGCCCGGCTAATTTTTGTATTTTCAGTAGAGGCGGGTTTTGCCATGTTGGCCAGGCTGATTTTGAACCCCTGACCTCAGGTGATCCACCCGCCTCAGCCTCCCAAAGTGTTGGGATTACAGATGTGAGCCACCGCACCTGGCCTTAAGCCTTGTTTTTGGTCTACTACCCACATCTGGTGCCAGGTGTGCTCGGACATGATCATATTGTGATATGTCCTCTGGCAGTGGGCTGTAGGAGTATTCCCGGGAGCCATTCCTTATTTGGATGGCTAATCAGTGACTTAACCATTCATGGAAATGACTGCCAACCACATGTTTCTCTAAACCCCAGCCAAATGTATTTCCAACTCAACTTTCCCTAGCTGGGTCCCCAAAATGCCTGTAGCTACTCTAATGCCACTGAGCATAGTGGGAAGTGTATCAGTCAGGAATTGATCCGACAAGCAGAACTGCCATGAGTGATCTAGAATAAGGGATTCATTATAGGGATTCGATCCTATGCCACTACGGGGTCCGGGGGAAGAGTATGTGTAAGCTGTCACTTCCGTGTTTATTGTTGAGCCTGAAGTAGCTGTACGGCAGCCAGACCTGCATTTAGGAAGGAGAACTGCATGTGAACAACAACTGGAATGCTTGGGGACAAACTGGAACCCATGTCCAACCTCTCACCACCTCTTGTATTGGTGTCGTGTGTGGCCTGCATGAGAAGCTGGTACTGGTACTCTTTGCCATGGAACTGCGCACGCATTTGACCCAGGCTTTGGAGTTGCTGAAGGAGCTGCCCAGTGCCACCTAAGTGAGGGATCAGCTCAGTGACACTGCCTGCAAGCTGCCACAGTGCCTTCACCCTCCCGCACCCCGACTAACCTTCAGAGCTTCAAAAATATGCCACCTGGTGTAGATCTGCCCTCTGCATCGCCTACAGAATGTCTCTAGTGCCCAGTGCTAACCTGGAACCACATAGAGCCGAGAATTCTGGGAAAAAGCTCCAGCTTAGCACGATGTTCTGTGCATACATTTCGATGTAGGGGAAGTTGAATGGAAAGAGACAAAGAATCCCATTTGTCTGTTGGCTGATTATAAGTGCCCTGGAGAAAAGTAAAGCAGAGAAGGGAGGTAGGGAGGTAGCAGGGAGGATTTTGCAAGGGTTGGTCAGAGAAGGTCCCACTGAAAAGGTTGAGCAGAAATCTGAAGAAGGTGGGGGAGGAAGCCATGTGGTTTTCTGGGGACACAATGTCCCAGGCTGAGGGAGATAATGCAAAGTCCCCGACACAGCAGGGGCGAGGCAAGGTGGGTGGGCTCATTCTGTTCTTGCAGGACTGGAGCATAGCAGTTCTGCACTGCCAGGCACTGAGCTATGGTGATCAGTGGGCGAAGAGGTCAGCAAGGTGGGTGTGGGTGGCTCAGGCAGGGCCCTGTGAGCCATTAGCCTTTCCCTCCAAGTGCAACTTCGAGTTTTAAAGGATCACTTGGCTTTCCATGCTGAGACAGTCTGTAGAGGGACAAGGATGGACTTAGGGGCCCCAGTTAGGAGGCATTCACAGTCTTCCCAGCCAGCACCTTCTGCTCCGAGCACCTGTGACCTTTTGCCCAGCAGACCCTGTCCTGTCCTGCTTGCTTTGCTTTTATTTGATCCCCACCCACCTGGATTGCTCTTCCTGCTTTCTCTTTTCTTCTCACTTAGGCCAAATTTGATGTCTTGATTTGATTTAAATTTCCTCTTAAAATTTTGATAGCATAATTTTATTTTTGCAAGATTTCCTCCTGAACCTGATAAGAGATGGCAAGTGAACTGATTACATGACTTGGTGTTTTTAAAAAGTGGGACTAGGATCTCCCCATCAGGGCCTGGAGTAGTGTTTATGTCCCTAAGCTCACTCACCTCAGCCTAGTCTGGACCGTGAAGGTAGAGCCTCGCAGATGACATCACAAAGGGAAATTAGTAACCTTATCGTGATAACTTGATAGACACTAGACAGCATCTTAGCCAAGTGACCAAAGTGAACATCACCAGTAATGGGGCAAGTTGATGTCATGAACCTTCTGATGTAGTTCCCTGAGAAGAACACATCATCTTTTATGTGGTATCCCCATGAAAAAATGTATAACTCGTCCAGGCGCAGTGGCTCATACCTGTAATCCCAGCATTTTGGGAGTCTGAGGCTGGCAGATCACTTGAGGTCAAGAGTTCCAGACCAGACTGACTAACATGATGAAACCCTGTCTCTTCTAAAAATACTAAAAATTAGCCAGGAGTGGGGGCAGGTGCCTATAATCCCAGCTACTGGAGAGGCTGAGGCACGAGAATCGCTTGAGCCCAGGAGGCAGAGGTTGCAGTGAGCCGAGATCATGCCACTGCACTCCAGCCTGGGCGACAGAGGGAGGCGAGACTCGGTCTAAAAAAGAAATGTGCCAGCCTGGCCAACATGGCAGAACCTCACCTCTACTAAAAATACAAAAATTAGCCAGGCATGGTGGCAGGTGCCTATTCCAGCTACTCAGGAGGCTGAGGCAGGAGAATCTCTTGAACCTGGGAGGCAGAGATTGCAGTGAGCCGAGATCGTGCCACTGCACTCCAAGGTAAGCGACAGAGCGAGGCTCTGTCTCAAAAAAATAAAAAAGTGTAACTCAATCTACTCTTGAGAAAACATCACACATACCCAGACTGAAGGATCTTCTGCAATGTATTAACTGAACTGTTTCAGATGAAGGAGATCGAAGAGCGGTGATACATGTCATGTGTACTTGTGGATTAGATCCTGGACTGGGAGAAAGTGCTAGAAAGGACATTTTGATACAACTGGAAATTTTGAATATGAGCTGTAGATTGGATAACAGTGTTATAACACCATTAAATTTCTGAATTCTTGTGATTGAACTGTGGTTATGTAAGGAAATGTTCTTGTTTTTGGGATGTACACTCTGAAGTATTTGGGGGTAAAGGGACATGATAAACTTACTCTCTTATAAATCAAAACTATCTATAGCTATCTACATTCACCTATCATATATCTAGCTACCTATCTAGAGAATGGCAAAATGTTAACAATGGCAAATTTGGGTGAAGGGGGTATATGGAAATTCTTTGTACTATTCTTGCAACTTTTCTGCAAGTTTGAAATTATTTCACAATAAAAACTTTTTCCAAAAAGTGACTGCAACTTTAGAACTCTAGATGAAGGAACTGGAGATTAGAATGTTTATAATAGGCAACTCCTTTGCTTTTGAAATAAACATGAGTGTTATCAAATAATCATCTCTCTGCAACAACAGAGAGAGGTTCAATCATTAATTTTTTGACGGCTTTTAACTTGCAGTTTTCATTTGCATCTTAAGTCCACTAGTTCTGTTGAAGTGGGCAATTAATAAGTTCAAACAGTTGTAAGTTTAAATGTCTAACCAACCTGTTTATCTTTAATTGCTTGAGCAGACTGAAATGCTCAAGGAAAAATTACTTTATGTAAAAATAGCGTGTTATTAATCAGTGACGTAACTCTGTATACAGGCATACTTTATTTTAAAAAATATGCTATATATATATTTATTTATTTTAGCTATCTTCTACTAAAAGGAATATTTACTTTTAAAAATAGAGATGGCAGTCTCACTATGTTGTCCAGGTTGTTCTCGGACTCCTGGGCTCAAGTGATCCTCCTGCCTCAGCCTCCCAAAGTGCTGGGATTATAGCAGTGAACCACCACAACCAGCAGAGGCATGCATTGCATGCTTTTAATTTTTTTTTAACAGCACTGGAATTTAGAATAGGACTTTGAATACAATAATAGCCTGTCGATTCTCAACCTTGGCTACACATTGGAATCACCTGAGGAATTTTAAAAAATACTGATGCTTGGGTCTTCCCCCCAGATCTTGACATAGTTAGTCTGCCGTGCGGCGTGAGATATTTAAAAGCACCTCAGATGAGCACACTGCAGTGGAGGTTTTTTTTTTTTTTTTTGAGACAGAGTCTCGATCTGTCTTGGCTCACTGCAACCTCTGCCTCCCAGACTCAAGCGATCCTCCCACCTCAGCCTCCTGAGTAGCTAGGACTACAGGTGTGAGTCACCATGCCCCCCCTAATTTTTGTATTTTTAGAAGAGACGGAGTTTCACCCTGTTGGCCAGGCTGGTCTCAAACTCCTGACCTCAAGTGATCCTCCTGCCTCGGGCTTCCAAAGTGTTGGGATTACAGGTGTGAGCCACTGTGCCTGGCCTAGCACGTGCTCTTTTGCACATGCTCTTCCCTTGTCGCTCTGCCTTAATAGTTATTTATATGTCCTTCAAATATCCATCCAAGTGTCACTTCCTTAGGGAAGCATTCTTTGACCTTCCTGACCATGTCACATTCTCTATTAAAAGCTCTCATGGATTAGCTGGGTGTGGTGGCCTGTGCCTGTAGTCCTAGCTCCTTGGGAGGCTGAGGTGGGAGAATCACTTGAGCCTGGGAGGTAAAGTCATGATCACACTACTGCACTGTAGCCTGGGTGACAGAGCAAGATGCAAGATGCTGTCTAAATATATATATATATAAAATTGCCGGGCATGGTAGCTCATGCCTGTAATCCCAGCACTTTGGGAGGCTGAGGCAGGCAGATCACCTGAGGTCAGGAGTTCAAGACCAGCCTGGCTAATGAGGCAAAACCCCGTCTCTACTAAAAATACAAAAATTAGCCGGATGTGGTGGCGCATGTCTGTAATCCCAGCTCCTTGGGAGGCTGAGGCAGGAGAATTGCTTGAACCAGGAGGCAGAGGTTGCAATGAGCTGAGATTGTGCCACGGCACTCCAGCCTGGGTGACAGAGGGAGACTCTGCCTCAAAAAAAAAAAAAAAAAAGGAAAAAGTATATATATTAAATAAATAAAAAGCTCTCGCAGAGCATGTATTTTTGTGACTATTCAAGAAATATCTGGCTTCCCTGAAGCTCCTTGGACAGGACTTTGATTTTGGTCATAATTGTCTCCCCTGTTCCTGATTGTGTCTTGTATAATAGTATCTTAAATTTCATTCATTTAACATGTTAAATTAGGCCTGCTTCACCAGGATGATCCATGTCATGAGATTTAACTGTTTTGCTGCTGAGTTTACTAATATTGCATTTAGGATTTAGCGTCTGTATTCATAAGTTACACTGATTGGGAATTTTTTTTAGGCCTATATCAACCATGGGTCAGTCAGGAGACAGAAATCACATCAGTCACTTAAACAGAATTTAACATAAAGGATCTTGAACTAGGAGAGACTCAAAAGAGAACTCTAAGATGAGCAAAGGAAGGCTGAGTGAACAAAGGAAGAGGTTGGAATTATTAAAACTTACAAACGTAGAGGGACTGGGATCCAGATCTCAGGGTAGAGGGCGCCATCTCCTGCTGCAAGGGACTGCGGCAGCCAGATGTATGAAGCAGATGGGGAAGAGCAAGTCTATTTTCCCTTCTCCAGACTTTCCGTCTCCATCTAGCTCCCCCTACTGGCAGAGCCTAGCAGAGAACAGCTGGCAAAGCAGAAATGTTTGCAGAGTCCCAGCCCCAGCGTCGAGAGCCAGAACATAGAAGGACCGGTTTGGAACTGGGAGACAGTAACGTACTATCTGGCACAAGGTCCTGGAAAAATAATCTTTTCCTACATTTACGATAGGTTGTTACAATTTGTATGATCCCAATTTCTCCCCTTTTAGATGTGTTTTTTTTTGGATGAGCTATAAAAATTTCCACTCTCTGTTTACTCTTAAAATAAGAGACCAATAATCCTGTACCTACCTCAGAGTGTTATTATTTGCAAGTTTCAAATAAATTCTCTGAGAAACACAGCAGTTCTGAGTGCTTTTACTTTTGGAAGTTCTTTTACAGCTTGTTCTCCACTGTTATTAGTTCATAATTTGTTGTGTCAACCTAGGTCACATTTATTTTTATAAAGAACCATCGTGTGCTTACTTTATCCAGAGTCAAGAAGACTAAGCCCATCTCAAACTTAACATGTCTGGAGCTGAACTCTTAATCCCTGTGCACAACCTTATTTCCCTGCCCAGTTGTCCTTATCTTAGTAAAGGGCAATGTCAACCAACTCATTATTCAACCAGAAACCTTGGAGTCATCCTCGATTCTAAAAGGAAGTTTACTTTTTAATGATTATACATTTTGTGAGTCATCAGCCATCCAATTATAAGCGCCTGTTTCATCAAAGTCCTTCGGAATGATTTCTTAAGATTTAAAACACAAATGGCAGTATAACTTTTTTTTCTTTCTTTTTTTTTTTTTTGAGGCAGAGTCTGGCACTGGCGTGATCTTGGCTCATTGCAATCTCTGCCTCCCAGGTTCAAGTGATTCTCCTTGCCTCAGCCTCCCAAGTAGCTAGGATTATAGGCATCCGCCACCACACCTGGCTAAATTTTTTGTACTTTTAGTAGAAGCAGGGTTTCACTATGTTGGCCAGGCTGGTCTCAAACTCCTGATCTCAGGTGATCCTCCCGCTTCAGCCTCCCAAAGTGCTGGGATTACAGGCGTGAGCCACCGTGCCTGGCCAACTTTTCTTTCTACTATAGTCATATATATATTTTTTTTACCGTTTTGATCTAGGAGTATTTAGTGATTTTTTTAATTGTTAAAGATGCAAATGAGTCTATTAGTATTTGGTGAACATGGATTTTTCTTTTTAGCAATTTCTTTTGATTCTACCTCTAAAATGTATCTTGATAGCCCACCAAATCTTTCCATCTTCATGGCCACCAGCCCAGTCCCAGCCACCATTATCTTTCACCTGATCAGAGCCACAGACTCCCACCTGATCTTTCCACCACCACTTATGAACATTCCAATCCATTTCTCATAAAACATCAAGGGATAGTTGATTAATTTTATTCCCTTCATTAACTCTTCTTACGCCTTTCCGTTGTACCTCGAATGAAATCCAAACTCCTTATCATAGTCTCTAAGGTCTTACATAATTAGACTTGTACTTACATCTCAGGGACGTTTTGTATCAAACTTCCCTTTGCTCACTGTGCACCAAGGACATTCTGCTCTTTTAGATCACCGAACTTCTCCATTTTTTGTTCCACCTCAGGGCCTTTGAACTTATCGTTCTCTTTCAGCCTCTCCACACCCCCAACTCCACCCCTCCTTCTCTTTCTTTGAGTCTCAGTTTAAATGTCATTTTCCCAGGGAGACCTTTGTCAACCATCCAATCTAAGTCAGTTGACTACCCTCCCTATTACTTTCTAGGCTAATTTAATACTCCACTTGCTTCCTAGTGCTTGAATTTTCTTTATTTACTTTTGTCAGTATTCCTTGCTAGAAAGTAAGTGCCAAAATTCTAGAACCATTTGTGTCTTGTTCACTGTCTTGTACCTATTACCTGGCATGGTGCCTGTCCCATAGCAGGTACTCAAGACCCCCCCTCCATCTGGCAGGCTGGAAATTGAGCAGAGAGAATGAGCAAGACTGTTTTCAGGTGGCTGAGATGATGGTCAGGCTGCTCTTCCTACCCAGGCAGGGCCAAAGCTCAAGTCCTACAGGTGGGGAATGAGTCAGCTTGGGCTCATGTACTTACAGTTCTTTTTTTTTCCCCTGGGGGTGGGGAGGAACTGCAAGGTGTGAGAGGAAGCTGATCAGAGTCACCTATGCAAGTTCCCTTCACTGCCAAATGAATAAAAGGAAAAAGAAGATTGTGGCTGGGCACGGTGGTTTATGCCTGTAATCCCAGCACTTTGGGAGGCTGAGGTGGGTGGATCACCTGAAGTCAGGAGTTTGAGACCAGCCTAGCCAACATGGTGAAACCCCATCTCTACTAAAAATACAAAAAAAAAAAAAAATTAGCCAGGCATGGTGGTGTGAGCCTGTAGTCCCACCTACTCAGAAGGCTGAGGTGGGAGAATCGCTTGAGCCTAGGAGGCGGAGGTTGCAGTGAGCCGAGACTGCGCCACTTCTCTCCAGCCTGGGCGACAGAGTAAGACTCCGTCTCAAAATAAAAAAAAAAGAAGATTGCTAACATCTTTAGGAGACTTGTAGAAGGTAAGCTGTAGAGGAGTATGAGTGGACTTGGAAACTAGTTTGCAGACTACTGTGGTAATCCAGCAGAGAGAGAGAAAGAGGTTGTGCTTTGGATGGGGTAGCAGCAGTAGAGATATGAGAAGTGGTTATATTTGAGATGTAACAGAAAGATATTGTAATGGTGTTATGCCATTCTTGCTACTTAATTTGACTTTCGTTCTATGAACTGAGGGCCCCCAACCTCTCTGCCCTGATTGTTTATTGACATTCTCTGAAGTTTATATATCTATGGGACTCTTGAGCAAGTTTTTCTTTTTTTTTCTTCCCTCCCTCCCTCCCTTCCTTCTTTTTTTTTTTTTTTTGAGACAAGCTCTCACTCTGTGGCCCAGGCTGCAGTGCAGTGGTGTGATCATGGCTCACTGCAGCCTTGACCTCCTAGGCTCAGGGGATGGTCCTGCCTTCGCCTCCCTAGTTAGTAGCTGGAACTACAGGCGCATGCACCACACCTGGCTAATTTTTGTATTCTTTGTAGAAATGGAGTTTTGTTATGTTGCCCAGGTTGGTCTTGAACTCTTGGGCTCACGCGATCCTCCTGCCTCTGCCTCCCAAAGTGCTGGGATTACAATTGTGAGCCACCACGCCCAGCTGGGCAGATTGCTGAAATCCTCCAAGGCTTAGGGTACTCATCTGTAAATTGCAGCAATATTGTGGTGTGGATTTCCTGGCAATACCAATGGGTAGCTTGGGATTTTAGGTCTCCCCCAGTAATCTTCATTGAATAGGCTTATTCTTAGATATAGACAACTAACATTTTCTTAATATTTTAAAATTGCTGTGTGAACACAGATTCAAACAGAGCTATTTCTAGACACTTACTCTATGGAAATTTGGAAGCAGCTATATTGCGTGGATATGAAGAAAGTTATTTTAAGACAACTGAAATCAACTAGCCTAGTGCTCTGATAGGCACTGAAAAATGTGACTTTCTAACACCTCCACCTTATTAATTATTGAAGAAATAATTAAAATGGAAACCAGAATTAATTTCTCACCCAAATTTAAAAAGACAGAAAGCAAAATGAACAACCACAGGAACCTGTGAGGCCTTTGAGGCTTTGGTGAAATGACCACTTAGACAATGCTGATGGGTGTGTAAACTGGTATGAAGTCCTTTGTGTGAGCTGTTAATGTGTACTGGTCCTCAATGATATTCATATCTTTTGATCCAATTACTCTGCTTCATGGGATTTTTATATGGAATAATCCTAAATTTGGAGAGACTTTTATGCTTATGAAGGTTTTTTTTGTTCCTTTTCTCTGGACCGTTAACCATGTATTTCCAAGGTATATATAAATGTGCTCTCTGAGAATAAATGCTGCCCAGGTGATGAGGGCCCCAGCCTCTCCAGGTCCCCTGCCCAATTGCTCTGCAGTCCAAACTCATTCCCCTTAGAAAGCTGCTAAGCCTCAGAAATGAGTCTTGGCTGTCAGAGTCTGGGAAATAGTTGAGAAGAACCAGTCCACTCCCTTCTCCTGCTGCGATTCCAGCACAGCTTGGGCCCAGCTCTGGCCAGGTCCAAGCTGGTCTGGTGCTCACCCTCTCTGTTTGACCATGCTCCAAAGGGAGAGGCAGGAGCTACAAGTTCTTGACCTGGCCACACCACAGTCATGCCTGGGCGACTACCCGTCCACTGCTCCCAGCTGCTGTGAAGAGGCAGCCACCCAGGTCACCTAAGCTACTGCCAAGCGTTAGTGGAGAGTGGCCTGCTTTCAAGCCGCTCCCCTCGGCTGGTCACTGCTGCCTCTGGGCCACAAAGGACTTCTCCTCCCCATTGTGAACTTCATCTTGCTGGCTGCTCCAGGGCAGCGGCTCCAGGTGGGGACTGGAGCCTAGCCCCTTCAAGGGTTCAGAGCTGCCATCACCTCTGGAGTGCAGGGCTTTGAGAATATTCCTGAGAGGCAGAGCAGGAAGCCCAGCCGGTTCAGGTGGCTGATCTGATCACCCAGCAGATGAGCTGCCAACAGCAAAGTGCAGACTTCTTCCAAATGCCGGCAATGGAGAGAGTGAGGCTGGGGGGTCTGGAGACCAGGAGGATCTCAGAGAAGGCCAAACCAAATGTGAGAAGCCCACCAAGGAAGAGGCTCCCAAGTACTCCAGGAGCAGCCCTGTGTCCTGGAAATGAAAGATTTTCTCAGACATGGACAAATGGAGACGTTCACATACAGCAAAGAAGAGGGAAGAACCCCAGAAACGTGAGTGGCTGCAGGTGGAACATGCTGTCAATGGCGTCCTGGAGGCCAAGATGAGTTTTCTGCAGGAATGTCTGGGTGAGCGTTCAGTGAATGCCACCAATAAGCAAGCACTTTCCAAGCATCATGTTTGTTATTTCCCCTTGGTCCAAAGTAAGTCACGTGGCCAAGCTCAAAAGTTAGAGTGAAGAGAACTGCCCTAGGCAGGGATACAGGGAGGAGAATGATGGTGACCATTTTGCAAACAATCTATTGCAGTAATCATAGACCATAGTAGCTGCTCAGAACAAGATAATATAGGCTAGGGAATAAATCAAAAGACCAGCCCATGGCTTCAGTGTCCCTGTAAAATAGAGTTCAAAGTCCTTAGCTCTGATACATGACTACCTGCTACACGTTATCTCACTATACGCCTTCGCCCCACCTCAAAACTATAGAGAATGGGCACACTGAGCTTTTTTACAGTGAATGTACCTTGCTATTTCACACTCTGTATCATTGCTCCTGCTGCTTCAACTGGAATATAATCCTCTACGCTGAGTCCCACAGACTAACCCACCATTGATCTTTGAACATCTTTCGAGACACAACAGGATTTACCTCCTCAAGGAAGCCTCCCCTCTGCTTTGGATAGAATTGAACATTCATTTCTTTGGGAGCCATAGAGCCACATGAAGATTTTTTTTTTTTTGAGACAGGGTCTTGCTCTCACCCAGGCTGGAGTGCAGTGGCATGATCACAGGTCACTGCAGTCTCGGCCTCCTAGGCTCAAGTGATCCTTCCTCCACAGCCTCCCAAGTAGCTGAGACCACAGGCACACTCCACCATGCCTGGCTAAATTTTTATTTTTATTTTTATTTTTTTGTTAGGAGAGGAGGGCAAGGCAGGAAGCAGGACTAGGGAAGGGCAGTGTGGAGAAGGGAGGAGTTGGGGGAGGGGAATGGGTGGGGGAAGGTTGAGAAGGAAAGGTGGAAGGGAGAGGAAGGGGATGGGAAGGGGAGGTTGGGAAAGGGGAGAGAGCAGAATTGGGATAGGGAGACACTGGGCTGCAGCCCATATTTAAGAAAGGCCTCAGTCAACCCTACAGAGGCTGGAATGGCCCTTTGCAGTGTCCTGAGCCAGGCAAGAGTCTTTATTTTTTAATTTTTATTTTTTTTTAGAAAAAGACAGAAAAGGAGAAAGAAAGAAACAGCAAAAGAAAGAAAAAAGGAATGAAAGAGAGAAAGAAAGAGGAAGAGAAAGAGGGAGAGAGAATGGGATTCTTGTTTTATTGCCCAGGCTAGAATGCAGTTTAAAAATGGGTATTAAAAACCTCTTTTATACCAATAATTGTGCTTAACAATGGAGACAGGAAGGAATAGGGTATGAAAATAACAAATAAGCAGCCAACCAATATTTTATTTAAACCTGTGAAATGCTATGCAATTGCTGAGGAGTGATTTACTTCCAATTATGTGGTCACTTTTAAAACAGGTATAATGTGACACTGAGAAAAATGTATGTTTTGTGGATTTGGGGAGGAGAGTTCTGTAAATATTTGTTAAGTCTAGTTGTTCCAGGTCTGAGTTCAAGTCCTGGATATCCTTGTTAATTTTCTATCTCGTTG
Source organism: Plecturocebus donacophilus (assembly GCA_004027715.1). NCBI lineage: Eukaryota > Metazoa > Chordata > Mammalia > Primates > Pitheciidae > Plecturocebus > Plecturocebus donacophilus. The sequence goes on along the minus strand of PVKP010022495.1, from coordinate 497 downwards.
ATCTGTCTAATATTGACAGTGTTATGTTAAAGTCTCCCACTATTATTGTGTGGGAGTCTAAGTCTCTTTGTAAGTCATTAAAAACTTGCTCTATGTATCTGGGTGCTCCTGTAATGGGTGCGTATATATTTAGGATCGTTAGCTCTTCTTGTTGCATTGATCCTTTCACCACCATGTAATGCCCCTCTTTGTTTCTTATGGTCTTTGTTGTTTTAAAGTCTGTTTTATCAGAGATGAAAATCGCAGCTTTGGGTAAGGCTAGCTGGCTGTTTTGTCCATTAGTTGATGTAGATTCTTTATTATGGTGATGCTCTTTACCTTTTGGTATGTTTTTGGAATGGCTGATACTGGTTGTTCCCGTCTATGTGTAGTGCTTCTTTCAGAAGCTCTTGTAAAGCAGGCCTGGTGGTGATGTAATCTCTGAGTACTTGTTTGTTCGCAAAAAAATTTATTTTTCCTTCACTTATGAAGCTTAGTTTGGCCGGATATGAAATTCT